>JAAXCT010003940.1:0-20534 GCA_012490785.1 Eragrostis nindensis
TTTTAAAACAGAGGAAGTAGAGTAGTTCTTTCTTAAGATCTGCATCCTCTGACCAACACGCCATGAGTGACACCAGACCACCACCACCAGGGTCGTCGCTCCACCAATTCCGCGATAGGCTCCTCCAACCAGCGCTCCTCCCCAGCATGGGGCCCTTGTTTGTGATCAGGTTAAGACAAATATGGGATGCCAATTGGAAGTCCAGCATGCGATTCTTCGCCCGCACATGCATCCAAGCAAATGATCGTCATTCCTCACAAGAAGTCGAAGCTCCGTCAGGGCTACACGATTTCTTTTATAGAGCCACGGCTGGCTTTCAAACAACAATGATTAGTTATATTTTTCAAAAGTTTGTGCTTATTAAAATTTACTAAAAGTTGGGGGACATGCCACCGTCAGCCTCACCCAATAATTAAAGGGATTATTCGAGACACTCTTTGTAGTTATTTATGTGCTTACGAACAGTTCTATTCGAGTCACTTTGGGCCACCGCTTTTGCTGGGGCAGTGACAGAGTGGCGCGAGCTAGGAGAGAAGGAAAATAGAGATGGCCCGCAGCGGTGAGGGTGAGGAGACGGCGGTGCCGTTGCTGGAGAAGAAGCCCGCCGCGCTGTACTGTGAGGGATGCCCGGGGTGCGCCATCGACCGGAGGAAAGCAGAGTTTACGGGGATCCCGTACATGTTCTTCTTCCATATCTGGATCATCAATCTCGTCTCAAGTATGCGCACGTTTTGCTTTTCCCCGATCCCAATTCATCACTGCATGGACCTCCCCGACCATGCCACATGATCTATTTGTACTTTTGCTGCTCCGCGCCCTCGTGGAGCTAAACTTGGCTGGTACTGTTGCTAGATCATCTTACTCTTCAGTATAATACGTGCACGTGCCCTATTGCCATATTGCCCTATTGCCCTATTGTCTAATTAGTATAGAGTTGATTATGATATGGGTGCCTGAAGTCGAAGGGTATATAAGGTCTCAAAATGTACTTTACCTAAATTTGGGGGTATCTACTTGGGTGTTTTCCGCATGCCACGGTCATTTGCCACCTCACACCCCAGTGCTCTATATCCTTAAAATTAGGGCCTGTCTATACATCACCTAGGCATTCTAGGAGATAATAATGCCTGAATTTTCAACCATCAGATCTTGTTTTTGTGGATGAGATTTAGTCTCACATGGCAGAGATAAAAAATTCAGGCATTTTAAAGGATTCTAGCGCCTGAATTTTATTTACACCATCTATACTCAAGAATTACATCAAAATAATACTGTAAATCTAGTATACAATGGGTGTAATTTTGATATATTTTGGTTGTAACTCAAGATGAGAAAAAAATTCAGGCATTCCAGGCCTTAAAAATACCTTGATTTTATTTGTTACCCATTCATGCTTGCAACTTAAGAAGAATATGTTGGAAAGAAAATATGGGCGCTAGAAAGCAACGGAATGCCTGGGCAATTTTTAGCAATCCCCTAAAATTAAGGGGAAATATTAGGTGCAAATGAAGTATTTGGTGCCCCTGTGTGCACAAACTCATTGAGAACCATTAGATTGCATATGTTTTTGGAAAATTTTCCATTTACAAAAACATATGTTTTCGGAAACATCACCTGGATTCATGGTTGCTAAAATCATAGATGGGACTTTCTAAACTTCCTATATGTCAGCCCATCAAGATTAGACGGCCCAAGAAGTTTGTGCATACGTGCACCAAATACTTTTTCCGCATATGATATTTTAATGCATAAGAAACTAAAATTAAAGTTCGCAATCAACAGATGATTGATATATATTATTAGATAAATACTTCTGTGAGCACAGGGGTGTGCGCCCACCCTAATTTGACTATTAATTATGGTTCATATAAAAATCAACTATGTGATTGTACTATCAAACTTGTCAAATCAATTGTATATATGTCAAATTCGTGCGTCAATTCATGATTTAATGTACGAAAATTCCAAATTTACACACCATGCACTATTAATTGGTAAATCAGCTAGATCTAACACATGGTGTATAAATTTGGCATTTTCGTACATTAAATCATGATTTGACGCATTAATTTGACATATATACAACTGATTTGACATGTTTGATAGTACAATCACACAATTGCTTTATATGTTTGACCATAATTAATAGTCAAACTTAGTGTGAGCGCACACCCCTGTGCTCACAAAAACCGCACTCTTATTATTAACTAACCAATGGCATGTCCTTAATGCCTTGTTCCTTGTACCATTCTTTATGTCTCTATACTTGTTGCTGCTACCTTGTTCCATTTGTGTCTGCATTGTACATTGTTCTTTTCTAACTTTCTTTCCTGTTCGTTTTAGGTTTGCCCGTATTATCAATATATCCCTTCTTATACTTCATGGTATGTCCATCTCACTGGAGAATGCTAAGTGCGATCAATGATACTGTGCATGAATTAGATTTTGGCTGTTCTCGATTCTGGATGCTGCAATCTTAGGTTGCATTTGTTTTACTGTGTTTCTACTAATATCCATGACAGAATACTTTGGGATCTATGCATTTTGCATTGTTATCTGTCTATAAATGATAGTTTAAAATGTGGATTATGCATCATCTTTGGAGGAAATACGTAAATATGAAGTAAAGTTTTTTTCCAACTATGAATACAATGTGTGTGCACCTGCATATGGGGTACCATTTATTTAATGGCCATCCTTCTGACCTGTGTAATTGTTATCAACAGATAAGAGACTTGCATATTGCCAAAAGAGTGGAAGACATTGGATATTTTGCAGGTTTAGTAGGTAAGAACTTTCATGTAAATATTTTGGTTCAAATATCTATTTTTGCAACTAATTGCTTTCAAACCCTTATTCGGTCACTGATATACTCTAATTAATTTGTTGTAGGTGCTTCATACATGCTTGGCAGAACATTTACTTCCGTCTTTTGGGGGGTAGTAGCAGATCGAATTGGGAGGAAGCCAGTTATTGTGTTTGGAATTGCATCTGCGTCAGTATTTCAGTTCATTGTTTATACGTGAATGAATTATTAATTAACAAACGATTAGGATCATCAATAGAAGTAGTTATAATTCTTCATGACCTATCTCTAATGATTTGTGTCTTTTTAATTATTCTTAGGATTGTGTTCAACACTTTATTTGGATTGAGTACGCACTACTGGATGGCACTGTCTACACGGTTTCTGCTTGGCTCTTTAAATGGCATACTTGGCCCAATGAGAGTAAGATGACTACATGATTTGTATTTGTTGGTATTTTCAAGTGTTATAGTAAGTGACCCGGCACTTGATGCTTACAGGCTTACGCAATTGAAGTTTGTCGACCTGAGCATCAAGCAATTGGATTATCCCTTGTAAGTTATAAATATTACAGTAGCATATAGTTTTCACCATTCTTTAGTGCAACACAATTCAAATAATGAAATTTACTTTCTACTTGATTAGGTTAGCACATCATGGGCAATGGGTCTTGTTATTGGGCCATCTATTGGAGGATACCTTGCACAGGTGCCCATAAAATTTGTACTGAATTTTTGCGATGTACTAATTCATAGGGATATCTGAGTTCTCTGACATTTATTTATGCACAAAGATTACTGCATCACTTTTCTTCACTTTCACAGCCAGCAGAAAAATATCCCATTTTGTTTCCAGCGAACTCATTCTTTGGAAGGTATATAGATCCGACATACATTTAATTATACTCTATCGATTGTTTTCAGTTTAGTAATTCCTCCTAAGCTTTTATAGGTACCCATACTTCTTACCTGCTTTATGTATATCGGTTCTCTGCTTGGTCATTCTAGTAAGCTGCATATGGCTCCCGGTATGTGCAATTAAATACAATTTCTTCACTTACCCTATTTTGATTTCATCAATCACCATATAAGTAGATACAGTGGAAGGCACGGTATAAAAATTCTAGTAACTTCTAGTATGCAAATTTACTAGAATTTTGCTAAAGCACATCATCAGGGGATAATTGAATCCTTTTGTCAAGGACAATCGAGAGGCCTGCTGAAGACATATGTACTACAACAAAAAAAAGTTACAAAATGTTGATGAAGGATAGATGACCATGCAAGGAACATTATTTTCCAAAAGTAACAGAAAAATAATCTTAGCTAGTACATAACAAATTATTCTTTTCTTAACTCTTCTCATCAATTTTTGTGGACGTTCGAGAAAAAAACTCTTTGTGGGATTCCTTACTTAAACAGAAAACTTATTCAAGGGAAGGTTGTCATTTTGATTAAATTTGCTTTCTTTTGTATTCATGGTCTTCTACAGTACATTTGAACCATGAAGATTTCAAATTGTCTCCATAATCTATCAAAAACTCCCACGTTGTTCCAAACATCTTGCAAGAATAGGCATTCATCTAACGAGTTGCTTATGTAATATGACATTATTTGACTTCCATTTTTTATGTTACACTAAAATTAGTTACTATGTTTGTTGAATTTTAAGTATGGCCTGCAGCAATGTTCATGCTCTCTTCAGCCCATAGGGCTTATTTTGTAACATATATTTACTAATTTGGTATTAAATGCTTCATAAATACTGCAGGAAACTCTTCATACGCATAAATTGGCAAAAAAGGGAGATCAAGAAAATGAGTCTTCCACTGAGCATTCTGCTACTGATTCTGTAGAATTTGTTGAGCAGCATATTAGTTCAACTACAAATAAGAACATATTTAAGAATTGGCCGTTGATGTCATCTATTATTCTCTATTGCATCGTCTGCTTTGAGGATATGGCTTATTCCGAGGTATCTTCTCTTTTCTTAAATAAACCCCAGCTTCACCTTGCTTGAGTAATAAAAATGAAGGGCATATATTTGAACATGTATACAATGTTAATTACACATATAAAAGGCGGTGGCGACTCAGAGGCCAAATTGCCGGCCCCCTCGCCTCCGGCGGCCTCACCGTCGGCGGAGGAGGGAGGCCCGGCATCTGAGCGTCTACTTTTCCCGCGGTGGTCGTTCTTGGCGGCGGCCGCAGAGGTTGCTAGGGTTAGGGTTTCTCTAGTGGTTTGGTCGAAGAGGTGACGGCGGCAATGCGGCGTCGTCAAGTTCGTCGGCATGGAGCACTCGAGGAGGATGCATCTTGACGATTGTGGCGAGTCGAAGGCGCTATCATCGTTGAAGAATAAGGTACTCCGGCCCCTCCTTTGTCTGGTCATGGTTCTTTATGGCCATGGCTGTGGGCTAGTGAGAGTTTTGTTTCCGGTGACATTCATCTGGATGTTGGTCGGATTTGTGTTTTCCTATTACGAATATGATGGAGGCGACGATGGGCTCAGCTATTGGCTCGAAGGCGGCGAGTTCTTCGTATTTGCATGTGGAATATCAGTCTACCCCTCTTTTGCGAAAGGATTGGGTTTCAGTTTTCCCCCGTCGGTGATGAGGATGGCAGTAGTAGATGGTGAGATGGCCGTATTCGTTCAGATCAGGTTTTCGTCCGTGGCAGATCCATCTGGGATGGTGATCCTAGATGGTGGATTTTGCGGCTCTTTCAAGGTTTCTTGCCTCCCACTAAAGGAGTTGGTATTGATTGGGATGCTTTTGTAATCAGGGGGTGTAATATGCTTCAATATTAATGAAACTCCCTTTTCGCAAAAAAAATGTTAATTACACATATAACACGAGAAGTGATTCTTTCATTTCTTCAACTGAAGTACTGACGAACATATTATTATGTTTTAGGAAAACATAGCATTAAAGGTGTAGACCTTAATTATTTAAATATAATTTGACTATCATAACCTATTAAAAAGCAGAGGAGGTGAACACGTATTGACAAACTGGAATATCTATTATCGAGCAATGTGTTGAAAACAAGTTAACTGAACTGTTCATTACAAGTCTCGGGGGGAAAAAAGAACTGTTCATTAAATGTTGTTATCAGTTTCACGAATCCAATAATTACCAAAGAAAGTATCAGGACGAAGAAAGATAATTACTTTTTGGCTTGAGATTTAACTGCTTAAATGTCCAAATGAATATTGATTGTTTTTAAAAAAAATTACTAGCTTCAATGGAAATAATTAGAGCCCAAAAGACTATGCTCGATACAATAATTTGATACTTCAGCCAGTAGTAGCGGTCAATGCTGCATATATAGTGTAGCAGTTGCATTACGAGATGATTTTTTTCTCGAACGACAGCACGAGATGATTATAACTCCAATTATGACACCATCTCGTGCTTAAAAGTTGGCATACATATGTACGTAAGCTAGTAGGACCACGACAAGGGTTGTAGCATGCCCCGTCCAAAGTCAACTTATTGTAGCCTAGCACCCTTGCTGTGCAGAGTCCATGTGGAAACACATTATTTATGCTTATACTCTCATTATTTGGAATATTTTAGCTTTCAATTGGTCTCAATCTACATACTTGCTATGTGAAACTGTTATGGTCCGTCTTCTACTCCGGCGAGAAGGCCATGGCGCGACAACGGGGCGGCTGCGCGACGGCGCACTAGGGCGCGGACGCGGCGGCGCGCGGCAGCGGGCGAGGGGGCGACGCGTGGCTAGGGTTTGGGGGAGAAGGCAGCGGCGGCAATAGTGATCTTTTACTCTTAATCAGTGATGTACCTTTAGTGATAGGTTGGCGTGCCGACCGCCTATTTTTGTATCTGCCTCTCACCTATAAGATATTCTAACGTAGCATTATGGGATAATTATCTACAAGTTATGATCTCTTTCTTGTTTTTGGATTCTATTTTTCAACATTTTGGAGTAGTTAACTATTTTGAGGCCACATATGATTTGTTCGAATTATCTTGTAGATATTTCCTCTATGGGCTGAAAGTGATAGAAGCTATGGTGGCCTCAGTATGTCATCTGAGGATGTTGGTCAGGTACTTGCAATTACAGGTATATATATTAACTTTTTTGTCTACTATGTATGTACCATTTTGTGTGACCAAGGTAGTAGATAGCAATAGCTAGAGCTTCAAATTAAGTATACAATGCGGGCAAGAAATTTATCAGAACAGTTCTGTACTCGGCATCATAAAATACTTATTAGTAAAGATACTGTCTATATTGTAGCTGTAAAATATCATCACAAAAAGAATGCAGTTCTAAAATAAGTTCAGTTCAGGAATTTCTTATGTATGTATGCGTTGGCTATAAAGTTTTGAGAGTGACTCAAGCTAATGCAAGGTATGGCACAGTCTGTATAATCAAAATTAATGTATTAGAGATGGAAATTCCGAAACAGCATTGCTATAATCAAGAAGACGGTGTAAATGAAAATAAATATTAACATCAACTTAAATAATCATTATCATAGAAATGTTCATATTCATGAAGTTTCTATCTCATCTTTTTTAGGTGCTAGCATTCTTTTGTATCAAACATTTATTTATCCCCATAAGTTGAAAGTTCTTGGACCAATCAATGCTTCCCGTGTCATGTCTGTGAGTACACTTTACCCTTATCTTTCAGAACTTTTCAATGATCAACTTGAATTTTAGTATAAAAAAGGTTTGACACGTTAAATAATTTTGCAGATTTTATCCATGATGGTGCTTTTTACTTTTCCATCCATCGCACATCTATCAAGGTCGTCGTTGTCAATAGTTTTGACAATTGCATCCGTGCTTAAAGCAAATATTACTGTGAGTGCCCTCAAAACCTCAAATTATGCATCCATGCTTGAAACATCAATTGCGATCTTGATATCTAGATAGTTCTTCCGTTACTGATCTGTGTTTTAGAAGAGTAGAAGAGTAAACAATTTTCATTTAAAATAAACAGTGTGTGGTTTCAATTTTTTAATTTGTTGATATAAACTCATTAACAAGACTAAAGTATAGAACGATCTTTCATACTGCACAATTACATTTTTTAAGCAAATGCTACTTTACTAATGTGATTCAATTTTTTTCATTTAATTGAGACATTGCATATAATTGCATGTATCTTTCAGTGCCCTTTCTAACATCATCTCTTAATGTATACATGTTAGGTTACTACTGTCACGTCCTCTATCATACTTCAGAACAATTCTGTGGTATGTGCCTTTAAATTATATTTATAATGCATCATCCATTTTTATTCAAAATCATAAAACATTCTTTTATGAATAATAGACTCAAGATGAAAGAGGGGCTGCAAATGGCTTAGCGAACACTTTGATGTCCTTCTCCATCGCACTGGCTCCAGCAGGAGCTGGTGTAATGTAAGTACAAATAGCTACATTGTGCATTTTCTTAGAATGGTCAAATTTTAGATTTTGCCCTAGAGATTTGAGCTGATAAAAAATCCTTCAACATTTTAGCAATGTAATTTATTAGCATTTGTGCAAAAAAAATGTTCATATAAGGTGGTATAGTTTTTTTTCAGAATGCATTCAAACATAAATGTGCAGTAGATATGCCCCCGTTTACATTAATTCATATAATAAATCTACTCTCAATCGATAATATTTATAACTTCAGGTTATTAGCAATTTTTTCTAAGATGCTCTACTTTTTATGGATGGTTATGACAAGAATTTTATTACTTCGCAAATATAGGGTAATCAATTACTGACATGAAATGGATTATTTTCAAATTATGAACAACTCCTTTCAACTGGCTGTACATGACAAATAATCCTGTTGATGTCATACTTATATGTCAATACAGGTTTTCCTGGGCGCAAAAACGTCAGCATTCCTTCTTCTTTCCAGGTAAATGGGCAGATTATTTTTATGGCAAAGTGAGCAAAGAGAAATAACCTCTCCGTTCTTAAATATATGACGTTTATAATGACTAATTTAGTTTAAATTGAACTAGATATATAGAAGACTGGACATAGTATTTAAGGATCATTTTTGCAAAAAAAAAAGTATTTAAGGATCATTTACGCTTTGAATAAAGAAAAAATCTGACTAGAAAAATTAATTTTTTTTGCGAGGGTACTAGAAAAATTATTTAAAAGAACCATACATCGTTTCTTGTCAAACACACCAGAAAAGCCATGATGTGGTAAGAAGCCGGTGCACCTCATAATAAGCGTGTTGTCCATTAGTTGGTCAACACGCAAATATTTATGTTTGAACACGTGAGAGCTCATGTACACGCTGGCTCTAGCTTGCTGCGGTAGTTCGACCAATGGGATAATAGGATTATAGCAGCGATGCCTCATTTAATTTTTAAAACTAGACCAGCTAGGGGCAAGCCGCCCCCAGGGCATTGACTTTAAGGAGAAGACCATCTCCCACTGGTCTAGAAAACCCCCGAACCCCCTCCCTGGTCTTACACAGGGGTCCACAACCCATTGGGAGCGACCACCACGACCGACCGGTCCGGCCCACCGACAGCCCCAGCTGACGGCTCGGTAACGCGGCGGCTTCGTAGGGCGACCGGGCGGGACCTTACCATGTGCTTTGGCACAGCGGAGGGCGAGGGGATTTTTTTAACCTCAGCCTGAAATCCGCTCCCACGGGGAGTCGAACCCAGGACCTGAGGAGTGCCGCTCGGAAGTCTTAGCCAGTTCAACCAAGACCCCTTTGGCCTCATTTAATTTTTAACCGCTAACTATTATCTCTAGTGGATCCAATAAGAAATAATTCTATTCACTAGAACAAAACCAATAAACCTCAGATACTGACCAAACACAATTAGTTGGGGATACGTCAATGATTTGCATGTGGGAAATCTATTACACGTCAATGCCTCTTCAAACAGCAGGCCTGTTTGTAAATTGGCGCCTCTTAGAAATTTCGCACTTCGTTAATCCCTGCTACAGTTAGTTAATGATTTGAATAATAGTTTAGCCTAATACGTCATTGTTATCAAACTATCACTTTCTGCACTACATTTGATCTTATCACTTATTCTTGTATGCAGGTGATCAGATGGTGTTCTTCTCTTTGGGCATTGTCGTGCTTATCGAATTCATTTGGACATTCAAGCCATTTTTAGTCGTGTCAGAGCCATTGCCTTCAAGTTAACCCTCCTCCATGCTCCTCATTATATTCAGAAGTCACGTGCCATCACAGCATACCTGATGTGGAACTGATCTTCAATGTGCATTAGGAATGACAAATCATGAAAACCCTGGTTATAAAACAGTGAATAAATTAGAAAAAATGTTCTTGTAAAAATTGGAAAGGATTATTTGGTCACGCAGAAGATATAAATTTGATGTGACGCTTTCTCGAATCCAGCCGCCGTCTTACCGCATTGGATGCCATCTTACTGCACTGGACTGGCTGCCGCCCATCCGTAAGCTGGCCCGCCGGTGGCACATCTGCGTGAATGGCCTGGAACTGGAAGCTTGGCGAAGGCAAGATCCGGCCTGCCGCAGGCGCGTCTGTCGATCTTTAGTGTCAATGCTATTCCTAGATGGCCGTCAAGGAGAGATAGATGCTCGGTCTTCCACTAGCACTCAGCTGGTGCACCTATGCACTCAGCTGGTGCATCAATCTGATGAAGTTTGTACTCCCTCCGTTTCAATTTATATGCAGTTCCGATTATGTTTTTGGCTGTCGGATACATATAATCTTCTATAAACTTAGACATATGCTTGTGTCCAGTTCAGAGAATGTTCAATGAACCTATTACAAAGCTAGAACTGCACATATTTTGAAACTAAGGGAGTAAATGATTTCATGCATGGTTCTGCCCAAGATATCATGCCGCTGACGGGGTTGATGTGCCAGCTAGACTAGATGGTTCCTAGTGATCATAAGGCAAATAAAAACTCGACCTGCGGGGGTATGACGGCCCCTGAGCATTTTCTAAAGAGAAGATCTTCTCACGTAGATTGAGAAAACTCCCGAACTCTCTCTTTGGTCGTACATAGGGACTCAGCTGGCCTTTGAGATGTGGCTCGAGTCTTTACTTATGCTTTCGCACAGGGAAGGGCGAGGGGATTTTTTTTTCACTGCAGCTACTTTATTCACCACAGTGCACTCGCGACACGGTAGCTAACTACAGTACCACTGGTGCCGCGGCTCGAAGCCGGGTCGACTGGAGCAACGGCTCTGACAGCTCGGGCTCACGAGCTTTGGCGATCATAGGGGCGGAGCTATATGTGTATCTGTCAGGGTCAGCTGATCCCAATAAACTGTGTCAAACTCAAGGTAAATCATGCTCTTGGCAATGGCTGACCCCGTCGCCAGAGCAGGCTGACCCCGATGCCAAACTTTCCAGGCTTCACCCATGGGCGATCATATGGCAAATAGCGTGGCAGTGGCGGTTTGAGTGGGATGAGGAGATGAGCGGAAGTTTTGGTGGACATATATGAGCAACAACATCAGAATTTTATGGTGCTGTGGTTACTATGCCCTTGGGTGAGGCGACATTGGGAAGGCAAAAGCCCTTGCAGTGACTCACTCTTGGAAAGGATGACAAAATGGTGCAAACATACTGAGTCATTCTCATGAAGGTTTTAGCGTTTTGACGCAGAGAGCCAAAGATGGTGGTGAGTGGTGGCGGTTGACTAGTGGCTCAGATGTGGAATGGTGCCAGTGATAGGAGAAATCCTTTGTCTCGTTGATAAGTGGTGATGGCGTACGATGGCGTCATTATCCTCTTCGAAGGCGTCATTTAGGGCTTCAACATCAACTCCTATGAGATTATATTGTCTGAGGTCAAAACCAATATTCCGGGATGGATCAGGCGACGACTCTCCTTGGAGGAGTCACTTCGGATTAGGAACTCATCGATGCAATGTTGCAAGAAGTGGTGGCTTGTTTGGTGATTGGGCAGCTGCAAGATAGAGTTTTTTTTTTTTTAATTGGCTACTCTTTTTTTCCTACGGCTAATCCAGGCGGTACCAAACAGTTTGTGCAGTGGTAAATGAACCGAATGCACTCTTGTCCATTCCTTTCATCCATAAATATAGTATCTTTCAGGTTTGTCATCTAAGTCAAACTTTTTAAACATAGATTCTCACTAACAAAAACAATTCCTTCTTCGCTCCTCCACTCCGACCTAGCCACCGCTGTGCCCTCCTCCACGGCTTGCGCCCTCGTACCACGCCTCTCCGCCCATCGTGAGGCATGCCTGCCGGTTACTAACTTTGAGGGAAAAGAGAGACAACCCAAATCCAAACCTGCAAACTATAATCTGAACCGTTACTGTCGTTTGAGTTCCACCATGACTGTCATAGTGAGCATGACCACAGTGCCACTGCTGGCAAAGATGTGGGCGAGAGCGAATGACGAATGAGAGAGAGCAATTTTGAGGCCAGTCTCGATGCACGCAAAGTTTTATTCAACAGTCTTCAAAGATGTCCTATCATATAAAAATACTGGAGTTAACAAATAAAACAACTTCTCTCAATGTAAAGTTTTATATCGCAGTTTCGTATGCTAACATATTACTTAAATATTGCATATAGGTGACCAGTGTTAGAAGATGAAATAAATTATTGTCAGTGGAGCTTCATTCCAATTTTATAGTTTAGAAAATCATGTACTATATTTCATCTCCATGATAACCAACTTCTCCCATCCATCATAAATTCCATGCCACATCACTATTTATCACTATTTTTGTCTATGTGACATGTCATTTAATGAGTGTGGAACCTTTATGAAACTTGCGTTGAGATTCGTATTGGCCAAGTGGGCCGAAGACTTTATGCTAGATGGACCAGGCCGCGTTGCTGCTTGTCGAGTTAGACTTTCCGTTGTAACATATACTCAAGCCCCCCGTGCCTTATTTAAGGCCGGCAAGTGAGGCCCAACCAAAATTAAGCCCACCCACATCACCGTATAAACGCTAAAACCCCACGAAGTCACGAACCCTATAGGCCCGAGGGGTCTGTGAACGCAAAAAAAGCGAACCCTAGGCCCGAGGGGTCTGTGAACGCGCGCCCTGCCGCCCTTCGCCGGCGGAAAATGCAGCTCTCCTCCCACCTCCGGCAAGCTCTCAGCTCGCGGCGGCCGCGCGGACCGCCCTTCCCCGCCGATGCCGGACTCCGTCCATTCTCCTCCGCGCGCCCCGCCCGGACGCCTGCTCCTCGCGACGCGGCTGAGGCGCCGCCACCGCCGCCGATGATGCCCACGCGGCCGTGGGAGGAGGCGCTCGCGGCCGCGCAGCGCGGCTTCTGCCTGCCGCTCGCTGGCCGCCTCCTCTCCGCCTCGGCGACCGGGAACGCCGCTGTGTCCCCTGCCGCGGTGCACGCCTCGCTCGCCCTCGCGGCCGCCGGCGCACGCGGCGCGACGCGGAGGCAGATCGTACAGGCGCTGTGCGGCGGAGGCGGCGGCGGCAAGGGCGCAGCCGCGGACGTGGCCAATGTGGCGTCGCGTGTGGTGAAGCGCGTGCTCAGGGACAGGTCCACCTCCGGCGGGCCGCGGCTAGCGTTCGCTGCCGGCGTCTGGGCTGACGCATCCATCAAGCTGTCGGAGGGGTTCGTCGACGCTGCCGGTAATGTGTACGGCTCCGCGGCGAAAACAGCCGACTTCCTGAACAAGGTATGCATTCTTGCCTCAACGTGTAACATATCTGCCTATGCTCACCAGGTGCTCGACTGTATGCTTGTGCAATTTTTTTTTTTGTGCGAATGGCTTGCGAAATAAGTTAGTAGCAGAACACTACAATTCTGTTGTTGGATTTTATTTTAATTCTTCACTTTGTTTATTCGAGATTGATGGATCAGAGTCTAGTAGCAATGTAGCATCAATTGGTCTATACTTTTATGCTGAAGGGCTGACGCTTCCTGTAAATAGGCCTACTATTACAGTAAAAGATGTTGCACTTATAAATAGGCCTACTATTACAGTAAAAGAATAGCATGTAGGTTGGTTTTTACAGTAGAATCAATGCAAGAGCTGTTCTGAATTTAATTTTGGAAAGGAAAAAGCAATTTGTGGAGTTTGTTGCAATTTACATGCTATGTGTTTTGAGACTCTTGACTCTTAAATTTAAAAATTCTCCATTCTATTGATTTTTGAAGCCAGAAGATGCTGCTGAGAAAGTTAACTTATGGATCAAAGAGTCCACAAAAGGTATTCTTACCACTCTCCTTCCCGATGGATCAGTGGATCAGAAAACAGGGCTTGTTCTTGGTAGCACGCTGTATTTTAGGGGAAGATGGCTTGATCGGGCTGATACAAGGACGACTGCAGTAAGACAGTTCTGCTGTCTAGATGGAACTTCTGTTGAGGTCCCTTTTGTGGAATATGACAGAACTCGACTTTTTGCTGTATATGACGGATTCAAAGTCATTAAGCTTCCTTACCAGAAAGGAAAGAATGAACGGAAGTTCTCCATGTACATCTTCCTCCCTGATGCTCGTGATGGCCTGTTTGAATTAACTAAGAAGATATTCTCTGAATCTACATTCTTAGAACAGCATTTGCCAACAGAGAAGCGACATGTGGACATCAGGGTGCCCAAGTTCACGATATCTTTCCAGACGGATTTGAACGATTTTCTGAAAGAGATGGGGCTCGAATTGCCTTTCCTCCGTGATGCAGATTTCTTAGATATGGTCAAGGAAGGTGAATCCAGTGGGGCATTGTTTCTATCCGATGTACTTCATAAAGCAGTTTTGGAGGTTAATGATAATGGGATTGAAGAAACTTCTGTGACAATGGGTTTGGGCAAGCCTTCACCAGCAGAGCACTTTGTCGCCGACCACCCCTTCTTCTTCCTCATTAAGGAGGAGGTGTCTGACACAGTAATATTCATGGGGCATGTACTTGACCCTTCATCATAAATGTAACTTCGGTTCTGGGCTTTTATCAGCAAATTATAGGTATATGTTGGATGGATCTCACCTTCTATATAACCTTCTACTTCGCACGAAACAATATAAAAGTAAACCATGGATATGGATATATATCAATGTGCTTTGCATAAGTCTTTGTGCACTTCTCTGAATCACAGAAAGAAAGATTGTTCTTTTCTGGGTTTTCTTGTTTATTCCTCTGGATTGGCGTCCATTTTTTTTTTTCACTTATGCTCAATGTATGTCTGCATTATTTGGTATAATGTATTTGTGTCTAGCTTGAATTACATGTTTTTATTTTTCCCTCGGTCACCTATATTTCCTGACAATGTCGTTGATAGAGTTCCTTTTTAAAATTGCCTGTTAATATTGTATATTTTTGTACCATGAATAACCTGCTAAACATACTTATTAAGAGATTTTTCTTTCATATAATCATTTCTGAGATGAAAATCAGGGACCTTCAAATTTGAAAAGAATTTTCCAGTTATAAAAAATTCAATCTGATGACATTTCTTTGGTCATTATCAGGTTAGATTGCCTTACATGATGGCTCAACGCAATTATGTAGCAACATGGGGGCACCAGTCGCTTCATGTCGATCAAAAGGGAAAGTTTCTTTAGCAAGGTCAACGGAAAAGAAAACGGTATCATCACCCCACGACTTAGGGTTCTAGATGTTCCATGAGCCACAAGGAATGGTAATAATGATTGGTCTGAGAAACTTGAGTAACCCTGCTGACCAGATAGAACACTAATAAGTAATAAAGTTACAAATACAAAGACTTATGTGTGCAAACGCCCATATGATAAAGAAAGCGAACACCAGATGATGCAACCGGTTCTTTTATTTAAGATTGCAACGCTCCCCCGACAATTTAATCCATAGTCTGCCAGCCCGTGCTGTTGG
Source organism: Eragrostis nindensis (assembly GCA_012490785.1). NCBI lineage: Eukaryota > Viridiplantae > Streptophyta > Magnoliopsida > Poales > Poaceae > Eragrostis > Eragrostis nindensis. Next base: position 15,608 of record JAAXCT010003940.1, read on the forward strand.
TGCTCTCTATTTTCCTTTTTGTTGGTTGTTGCGTGGCATTCCAATCAATACCTATGCAGGTGCATAAGTATGATGTTCACGTATCTCCTGAGCTGATGGCACTATTTCTTGCTCATGTATAGTGGAGTGATGTGGAGTTGTGATGACGTTGATTGGCCTTTCGGTTTGAATGAAAAGGATCTCAATTTCAGTTCTCCTTTTGCCAATTTGATCTGACATGCTCCTTTTTCTCCCTTTTTCCTGCTGACACAGACTGGCGGGGAAGGAATGTGTTTTATATTCTTAAGCTAAAATGAGCCAAAAGGATTTGTCTATTCATCTGTTTTATCCTATCCTTCTTGTTCAGTAAATGGCCACGAATATGATCATTTGTTTCATATTTTTCAAACTGGTTCAGTGTGTAGGGCTTACATGTTTAAGTAGTTGATTAATGCTTTTTTATTTATAGACTCTGAATGCAACATTCAATGTTACATTTCAAGTATCTTTGAAGTTATCTATCTATGAAAGAAGGGTCAGCTTGCCAAGCAGGACGAGGATGATCTGAGCATGAGCAAGCGGTTGTTCCAGCTTCCAGCGACCATGGACAGTTGCTTAGACCAGTGAGGCAATTTCGCCATGATTCGTGGGGCCAGTTCAGGTCAGGGCGAAGCCAATGGAGGACCATATAGCATCTCAAAGCAATGGCCTTGCTAAATAAATTGTCGCCTAATGACATAAAAAGTGACCCACCTGACTTGCATGAAGCGAGTCGCTTCAAATTCGTGGAGCGACCATTTAAGAAATAAAAAAAAATCGTGGGTGACTTTTACGAATGTTTTTTAGATGATAAAGATGTGGGTGCTCTTTTACCTTTCTGCATGATAAATCCAACTTTAATCAGATTAGGTGCGTTGTGCCGAAATGAAAATGTATGGCCTATGTAGCATATCATGCCGTTTTTTGAACAAACCAAAAGAAAATTCTAAATTACGGTTAAGGTCCAAAGTGGCTCAAACATCTGCAATGTTACACGAGTACTTGCAGCAAGGGACATTTTATTTTATGACGGCTGCGTACTGCGTGCAGGCCATCATATATAACATTGGAGCTCGTGGCACCTACTACCGTTTTGTGAAGCGCTCCTGAATGCAACTCTGCACCGAAAACAATGTTTGTGCTTTGCAAGCACATATGGAGGTGCCTCCCTGTCGCGCGTTGCAGTCCAGCGGTTTTGCCCCCAAATAAACAGTGCTTCATCCAATCATGCTACACTTTTCGTCGTCTTATTCGTTAGTGAGAATCCCGTAGAGTAGGGGAAGGGAAGTGGCAGGGCCCGTCCAGGTCCAGCCTAGCATTCTCATCTCAGCACGACATGTTCGCCCATGGGCTGACACCGGATTCCGGTCGCGTGCTCATCGGCGGAACGGAATTAATGGAGCTGGTGCTGAGTTGTCGCGCTGCACGTAAAGCTTCGTTGCGGCACGCTTTGTGTTTGTTGGAGTGGCAGAGAGCGAAGTCTCTCTGGCCGTCGTTAGCTTCTGCATTATACTCGAACTACTGTTCTTGGACCGGAGCGGTCAAAGATCTGTGTATCTGTCCTGATGGGTGCTTTGCTGCGGCTTCTTTGTCCTTCCCTAGCCTAGAGGGTGAGATCCATCGACATCGACCATTGGTTGCGTGGTCCATTGAGTTAACTTCTTCTTTGTTCCATTCCTGATCCTGGTTAACCAACGCTTCCTTTTATCAAAGACAGTATCAGAAGGCATGCGTAGTGTCGGTCAGAGTATTTTATTGCTGCCCACAGCGACAATATGTTTATCAATATAGTGTGTATGATTCATCATTGTTCATGGTCCAGCTGTCTACATTGGAACCGGCCGTGAGATTTGGAGGATGAATAGTCGAGGACAAATATTTGCATGACCGATATTTGTGAATGGTTTTATGTAGTGTTTGGTAGGAGGATGCAAATGGCACTTTGAAACAACACTTTAATCACAAATGCTCAAGCCATTTCTAACTTTGTTTGGATCCAATTCAGTTGATAAAGTTGGAAGCAACTAAGCTTCGCCTTTGCAAACACAATGTGAATATAGACTTCTAAGGCTCTGTAACTCTTCAAGGAAAAAAGTGTTAAAGAACATATCTTCACTCCTCTTCATGAGTCGATTATCTCGAGCATTCTCATTGCCATATAATAATTTTTAAAATGATTCTTAATATAGCTGTTCTTAGTGTAATAGTTACTAAACTATAGGAAAATGATGGCTGGGTAAAACAAAGGCCCATACCCTAGTATTAACACAATTTTTCTCAACAAGATAAGCAAAAATGATTTATATAACCGGTCATATGTACCCTCGTTCAAATTATTGTATTCATTCTGTTTGTATTATACTCTAGCTTCCACTATAAATGCATGTCTTAGGTTATAATAATGGCACAGATAACTAAAAAACAAAAACAACAGGATTAAAAGCTTAATAACAGAACAATAGGATGTACTAATGTTGTAGAAATAATGGAGATAGACAAAAAAACTTAATGTATTATGTGCTTTGTTCCACTCAAAGCCCTGATCTAATAAGAAACAATATAGAGCATCTAGAATGCAAATCAAATTTTGATCAATTAATGCTAGGACCGAATATAAGGAAACAAAAAAACAAATGATATTTGAATGACCAAACAAAAAACTAATAATTGTAAGATATTGGAGTGAGACAATGCCAGCATGTCGTGATGTAAGATTCTAGACTGCTAGCAGGTGGTACCACTCGGTATGATACATGAATAGACTAGTTGTTTTATATACACATAAAAATTGGCGGTACCTTACACACACATAAAAAATTACTTAGGTACTCAAGACACAAATTTTGCACATTTGATTCAGTTATGATACTTGTTTTTGTTCATATTGTTTTGATCATATTTGGCACTCCTTATGCCAGTTACTTATGCTATGAAAAGATGGGTGCGTCATTAGTCATTTTTGTGTTTTTTTGTGTGTTCCATAAGATTTCCCCAATATATTAAATAGTGTTTCAAATAAATATTATATTATGAAATGCATGTTAGTCACAAAAAGTGGCCTTGTTTAGTACTACCTCCATTCCAAATTAGATGACGTTTTTGACTTTGGTAGATCACGTTTGACCGCTCGTTTTATTAAAAAATTTGTGCAAATACGAAAACAAATAAATCATGCTTAAAATATCTCTAATGATAAAACAAACCATAACAAGATAAATGATATGTCCACAAAATTTTTGAATAAGATGAGCGGTCAAACGTGATTTTCAAAAGTCACAAAACTTATGTAATTTGAAATGGAGGGAGTAGATCGCACATTGGAATTCTTCATATAATCTTGGACTAAATTGATAGAGAATCGTAACTACACCCGTGTGTAGGAAAAACACTTACACATAAATGTTTAAAAATCAACTAACATGAATTAGATTATGGGCTTCTCAAGTTCAATGAAATGACATATAATGATTTGTATGAAGGAATTTTTATTTCCTTTAGATGCTATTGGTTTGGATGTAGCACTGATCCATGAAAATTTCACAAACATTTTATTTTTTGAAACTAAAATCCCACAAAGATTACCAAATGAAGTAGCGATCAATGGTCCGTTGAAGCTGTTTTTTTTTTTTTCATATGCACGCTCCTCAGCGAGTGTCACTACCATTTCGACATCAGGCATCTACGCTAGTGTTGTTTAGCCGCGACTTGCAAAGTTGGGTCGACCGCTCGAGAGGAGCAAATCTCAGGAATTTGAAGATGAGGTTGGAGAGAGGATGCCTTGGCGACGATACCATGATCCCGTTATGTCCTGAAGCTAACGCCATCCAATCGAATTGCTCCTTCTGTTTTCTGATGTTATAAGTACGGATACAAATGTCAGAACATAACCGTGTTGGACTACAGCTTTATTCAAACCGTAAACCCCTGAAGCAAGAAGCTGACTAACGATGTCTGGGATAACGGCCACGAGAGCAACGGCAGATTCCGTGGGCGGGCTCGGCTGCTCTGTGGACCGCACCAGGCATCCACGCACTCCCTCTCGCGGCCGAGAGCATGCATGCCAGCCAGGGTGACGGCGACCGACTTTGGATATCGGCAGAGCGACGACTAATCAGATGTCAGATGATGAATGGACTCGAGCGTACGTTCGACGTGGAATCGAAGGGAGCAGGTCACACGTAGAGTACGTCTCTCAAAAAGCTACCTGCCGCGTTTGTTATAGCTTCTGCCTACAAGTTCAATAAAAAAAAAAACACTTCTGCCTACAAGTATAAACCAAAGGACCGCGACGCCTGCGTCAGTGGTCAAAGCCGTACGTGTCGCCGGCCGGTTGCTCATGGCCTGGTCGCGTACGTCGACGAAGACGTAGCTTACTTGCTGCCGAAGCGTTACTATCCGTCTTTCCTTCCTTGGCTCGGTCTGCTCTGCTCTGCTCTGCTTGGAACGGCGACGCTTCTAATTTGTTGCTTTCCTAACCATGATTTTTTCTACTTTGGGTGGGGCAAAGGCGCCTACGGGCGCGTGATTACCAACTCGCCCTTCTCGAACAAATGTGCCGAGTGTGTGTAAGTAACTTAACGTTGGCTACTGAACCAGCTTTTTTCTTTGCAAAGTACTGTGCCGTTAGCAGGCAGGATAAACGCTTTTGTGTGGTTGTAGGATTGGACCTATAGGAATTCACCGACGTCCACTACAAGATTTGTACGAATTCCCAACGGTTCTTTTGCACGAATGGGTGACAATTATAGTAGAGGTGAAAACCGTAAGGAATGAGTTTAATTTGTAGTATATAACAGGTCAATGAAGCTTAATTTGTTGCCTAACCTATGTTACAAACAATTAGTTTCTTATCTATATAAATAGAGATAGAAGGGGAGGTGGGGGGGGGGGGGGGGGGGGGGGGGGGGGG
>JAAXCT010003941.1:0-20521 GCA_012490785.1 Eragrostis nindensis
TATTCCTTGTTTTTCTTGTCATATATCCTCTCCTTTCATAAAAAAAATAAAAAAATATTACCAAAATTAATAAAAATGCTGCTGAAATCGTTCAAATTCTGGAAGTGTCTCTAAAATTCAGAGAAGTTCATGCAAATTCCGCTGTTACTCGAATTTTAATTCAATTTCTGTTGCTCAAACCTATCTGGACCCAAAGAGAAGTTGGAGCTGGATATTTATCCTATGTGCCCAGAATTTCTTATAATTTTTGGATGTATGGAAGGTTCCCTTTTAATTCGAAATCTGGCAGCTTGAAAAATTCAAGTTTCTTCAAATAGGGTCAAATTGATCTTTGTGAAGGAACTCAAAGTTTTCAATAACCATCTACCCCAACCAAAAACACCGCTGTATAGCTCATCCAAAAGAGAATTTTGGAGAATTTTTGGTGATTTTACAAATTCTTTTCGAGGCCCAAATAAATCCCCAATCTTAGAAAATACCCACTTTGACCAGCTGCCATTTGAAATTCCTTTGGAGTTTAGCTGTGCATATTGGCCAGATGATAGATTTTTCAAGATCTTTCAACGGTACCAAAATTACGGATTTTGGAGTTCTTTTGCTAGTCCAAATTGTGTGCCAAATTTTGAGGAAAATCACGGTTGAATAATTCCGGGAAAAAGAAAATTCCCCGTGGGCCACTCGTCAGCCTCACCTCTCTCTCTGCGCGCGTCGGGAGCTCGTCACCGCGTGGCCAGCGGCGTACGGAGCCGCCGTGCCCACCCCGGGCCCTCGCCCCTCGAAGTGCCGCGGCACCAAAAGGAGCCCCGCTCCCTCCCGGTCTCTTCCCCTTTCATTTCTCTCCTTCCCGTCGCCCAAACCCTAGCCTCCACCGCCATCGTCGTCCGGGCTCAAGCTCCGCCAAGTTCGCCGCCGACGAGCCTGCGCCGAGCTTGCCAAGCGTCCGCGTGGAGAAGCCATGCGCTCCTGGGGCTAGCGTCGAGGTCGTCTTCGCGTCCGCGTACCGCGAGCCCAAGGATTTGAGGTTCTTCCTCGAGTGTGGCCACCGGACCACCTCGCGCGCCGCCGTCATTTTTGTCCACTCGGTGAGCCCAAGTTCAATCCTTCGAGCTCGATGGTGCTTCACTCGGTCGCGCACATCCCTAAACCCTTTTGCTCTGTTTCCACAGCTCGTCGAGGCCCCGCGCCGTTTTTCCCCTTCACCGGACCTCGCCGTCATCAGCCTCTCCGGCGAACCCCGTCATTCCGGCCACCTCCACGTCAATGTGCTACTCGCCGAGGTCCGCGAGAACCCCACTGAAGCTAGTGTGCGCGCACCAACTCATCCCCGCGCCCCCTTGACTCGCCGGAACGCCGCCGCCCCACCACCTCGCCGAGCCGCTTCGCCGTCGCCGAGCGCCTTCCCGTCCTCGCCGTCGACGACGTCTCCGCCGCCCTGACCCCGCGGGGTGTGGTGAGCATCAAAGACCCCCACCGCTTACCACCCTCTTCCCTTTCCGCCGGCCGGAACGGCCGGCATGCCACTGCCGGCGCCGCCGCGCGCCGCGCGCGCGGGCGCGCCCCGCGTCCGGTGTGGTCGCATCCGTGTGCCCCCGGTGTGGCCGCGTTTTGATTGGCCCGCCAAATTTCCTATTCTTTTTCTGATTTGTTTAATTCCCAGAAATCGCAGAAACTTATAAAATGCATAATAAATCGAATACAAGTCAGAAAAATGTGAATCCAATTTTGTTTGCTTCCAGGTTGCAAGACCTATCCAATAAAAATGTCAAACTGCAATAAATCATTTATCTGTTTTCTGTAAAAATACAAATATGCAGATCTTGATTAATCCTTAATAAATTATCTGTTGCTCCTTAAATCATGAACTCTTGCATGCTTATATAGTACCTAACAACACACTACACAGCATTTTTCCACTGTCAGGTCATGATTAATTATTTTATTATGATTTAATCGTGTTCTGCGTTGTACAAATTGTTATAAATAATCTATATTGCAATAATCACCAAACTTCACCATAAATTACTTCCAGTGGTACTTTACACCAGAAAAATGCCACTTGACATAAAATAAATGATTTTCGAAAATTAATTTAACCAACTAATCCCTTAAGTTTTAATTAATTAACTTAATTAGAGTCAATGAAGGAAATACTCTTCAGACGAAAGAAATTCATTAGTTATGCACTTGCAGTGTAAATGACTGTCCGAAATAATTAAATCATATTGCATCATATCATCGCATCTAACATGCATTATTTCCTTGTCATATAGTGACCGAGGAGACTCCGGAGCCACTGGACTTCCAGCTGCCGGAGGAGGTGGCACAGCAGGTGGAGGAGCAGCAGACTGACACCACCGCTGACCCCGTTAGCGTAGCTCCTGAGCCAGGCAAGCCCCGGTGCTTGCCTTCCTTGTAGATTTTTATTCTCTCACTTGTTTGGGGCTAGTAATTGATTGTGCATTAGGTTTATTAGGAGTTGATGTGAAACCTTAGAACTGCATTAGGACTACCCTTCCGGATCCTACCTTGTGTCCTATTTTGTAGTAGTTGGTTCTAGGGTAACGTTAGAACTTGCTATGCTTAGTGGCTAGCGGACGGTAGAAGACGAGTGGTAGGTCCCACTCGCATGATAGGAATTACTCTGGATTGTACTAGCAGAATTTAGGTTTGTTGCAGACCGGACGGGGATTGTTGTGTAGGATGGTTGGAGAAGGCTGGGCCTTCACGGTGGTAGCCCCGTCTGTGTCGATTAAGGACCGTTCGTTGTTGGCCCCGCTGAGCAAGCTTGAACGTACTGATCACATGCTGGTGTTTTATGGGTCCCAGTAAACCTAGTAGCCTTTGATGCCCTGGGGTCTAGCGGATACTTACACCTTCTATCATGGTACTTGGGAGAGAAAGATGCCTCCCAATCGGGGCGCACGTCTGGGACGGGGACGTGCGGAGGTTTCTCGGGAGGTGTGAGACCCACCAGCACTAGGGGGGAACAGCGTAAAGGTTGCCGCATACGACTTTGTGGCGTGTGCGTCGTGTGGTCAGGTTTCTCCTGCAGGATGTACATCGATGCCGCCGCTCTCGGAAATGAGCACCCTCTTGTTCACTGAGTCACATCGTAGTGTGATTATGGATGAGGATGATGATGATGATGCTATTTTATTGGTTATCTTCATATATTATGCTGTATACGCTTCTACCTGATGTATTGTTACTTTATTCCTGTTTTAGAGTTAAGTGCACTGTTTTATGGTTAAGTACTTAATTTGGGATTAAAACTTGAAAGTAAGGACCAAGTAATTAGTGCGGCTTTATGCAATGAGTCAGCCTACCCCTTGTAGCCTCTGCATTCTAGGAGTCGGCTGTAGTTAGCCACGTTGACGGGTAAGTCTTGCTGAGTAATTAGTACTCAGGGTTGGCTCTTTATGTTTTTGTGCAGGTTGTACCTTCATCCCGACTCCACGGTGGTGGTGGTCAGTGGGACGGCCAGCTTCCTTTTGGCTGGACGGCTCACTGGGAGACCGAGGAGTGAGCTACTCCTGTGTTCGCATTCTGAGGGCTTGGAATGCGGACCTCTTCTCGTGAGAGCGTGTATCGTTTCTTCGTCGTATTTCTCGTTGTTTCTTTTGAACCTAATCGTGTTGTAAACTCTTTAAGACTTCCACTGTGCGACTCTATGTTTTAATTCGGACTAATGTAATAACTTTAAGACTTAAATTGTGCCTATTTATGTGTTGTACTGTTGCGTCTGTTCATCAGCGCGGACCGACTCGATCCTGTGAAAAGCGGAAACGCTACAGCTGGCATCAGAGCCGTGTTGGGACAGTACATCATATAAATGGCCTATTTTCGAAAAGCTAACCACGTGACGAGTGAGGAACGAAAGCCCTAGTATAAGGATGTTAGTGTAATCAGGTGGTAATAGGAGTTGTTTGTTACTTTTCTGTAACGACGCACCGGCGCCCAGGTAAGAAGGTAAGGATCATGCATGGCTCGGTGATATTTCTGGTACATGAACCATCGAGTTCATGAAGTGATTTCTGGTACATGGACCATCGCGTTCATGAGGATGATTGGAGCCATGCACTTACTTTCTGTACAGATACGTCACCTGAGTAGGTTGTTTGAGGTGACGTTGTGTGTTCTTCTGCAGGTACACTGACTCGCGTTAGACCGTGTAGAAACGTTTGTTGAGTGCGAATTAGTTGCCACCAATGTCTACGGCCTGTATATTGGGCATATTTTATTTTGTGAGGACGTATAGGTCGAGCATGCATGCATTACATTTAAAAGACATCAACAAATTTCAGCTTACACGAAATTTTTGGACTGACTGACTAAGCAACTTCAAAAATCCATTTCTCTTAAACCGCTGAGCCAAAAATTACAAACTCAGACTTGTTGAAAAGCTTAAAACACGAACTACAAGTTCTCTTCAGGTTGCCAATACGAATCATGCCTTTTTCCAGCCCCAATCTGTCGTTTAAACCAGTACTCAAATCTGTCCCGAGAAGAATTTCTGGTTCTGTCAGTCAACTTCAAAAATTCATATCTGCTGTTCCGTTCATCCGTTTCGCGCGTTTGACCACTCGTTGGAAAGCTTGCGAAGTTTTCTACGACTTTGTTTCACAGACCGGGTACTTTTGCCGCCCACAGAAGTGTCAGTTTCTGTTTTCGTGTCTGCTGTTTCCGTTTGGCAGATTTGCTCCCCTTAGTTTGCTGCCATTCTTTTATCTTATATCCTACCCGTTTTGATCCGTTCCGTCTTTCTTTTGCTGCCACAGATGGACGAGTTGGATGACTTCCCTCACGCCCAGCTGGGGGAGGATGGCTTGCTGCACACGGACGGTCTAAGATCTCTACCTGTCCGGTTTTCCTCAGATGTTCTGAGAGATGCTGCAGCGCTTTGGCCACCCCGATCCTCCGCATTATCGCGGGAAGGTCACCACACGAGATGGTCTCCCCTACTGCAGCATATGGGTGGATGTGACCGCACACCCTCGAGGAAAGTGGGGGAGGTACAAGCTGCAGGAGATCGGAGAGGACTTCGATGACACCCTGATCCGCCCGGCTATGAAGGGGATGTCCAACTGCTGCAACAGGTTTATTGAGGAGTTGGAGGGCACCCCAGAGGCTCTCTTTCCACCGTCAGCGCCGTGCAACCCGCGCTACTTGGCTCGTGTGGAGGCAGCCGCCAGAGCCAGCCCGCAGGTTATCCAGGAGCAGTACCCGTTCTTGGTTTCGGCGCTGTCAGCTTTGTGCGATGTGATCCGTGCATCTGATCGCGCGGAGCACAAGGTGCAGCAGCGCGTGGACCGTCTGGCAGAGGTTTTGGATGCCCGTGATGCTGAGATTGCCCAGTTGCAGCAGTCCTTTGCAGAGTCCGCCGCCCAGGCTGAGCAGAGCGCCAGTTTGCTCGCGCAGCGTGAGACTGAGCTCATTGAGCGTAACAATGAGATGGCGAACATGTTCCAGGAGATGACAGCCATGGTGAATCACATCAATGGGATTCAGGAACAGCTTGAGATTGCTCAGCACCAGATTGTGGGTCTCAATGAGCAGATTGCCGCAGCGGCACCCCACCCCCAGGCGAGGGCGATGCAGTGTCTGGGATGAGTTTGGAGGTAGACCAGCCGGTCAACCGCGACCCGCTGGCAAACTTGGTTCGCGATGCGCCACTAGTCCTTATCGCTGCACTGGAGGACTGGCCCGCGATCCTGGAGAGGCTGTTGCGCATGGGCAACGGACGCCGTGATATACGGCGGTACCAGTTCCCACCCCGTGGGGACCCGTGAGCACCGCTGCTGATGTTAGGATAGATCCTTAGCTAGCATTGTCTAGGAACGCCGTACGTGTTGGAGAAGGTGGTTGTAACTTTTGGACAAAATGTGCTTTTGTAGCCATGTGTGTATGGTGCTTTGGATGATGTATGGATGTTCCTTAAGACTTGTTCAATGCTATGAATGGATCTATTATGTATGAGCTTGTGTCAATTGGCTTTTATTCGCCTTCCTGTTTTATTCCCTACCCGTATTAAACCTGCTTCGCGATGAGCTAACGGTGCTGTTTGTTGGGCAGAATGCCGCCTCGACGGCCGCCACCGCCACCGCCACAGCACAACCTGGCGGAGGTGATCGCCAACCAGACGGACTACCTGAGGACGATCGCCCAGTTCATCACCCAGCAGGGTGACAATCGCGGCCGTGGTGGTCAGCAGCTGGGATGCACCTATGCGGATTTCCTGGCCACCCACCCGCCTGTCTTCTCCGGGTCGATAGATCCGATGGTGGCCGAGAACTGGCTGCGCACCATTGAGTCCAAGTTTGGGCTCCTTCCTGCTATCACAGAGGTGCAAAAGACTCTGTTCGCCACTCAGCAGTTGCAGGGGTCGGCTGGAGGATGGTGGGCCACCCACCTTAGTTTTCTTCCAGCCGGTCATCAGGTTCCTTGGGCTCAGTTTCGTGAGGCCTTCCGCTCCTTCCACGTTCCGCCGGGCATCATCCAGCGGAAGCGCAGGCAGTTCGAGGACCTCACACAGGGAGACAGGAGTGTGTTCGACTACGCCCAGGCGTTCAACGACTTGGCCCAGTACGCTCCAGATTTGGTAGACACAGCTACCAAGAGGAAGGCTTGTTTCCTGAGGGGACTCTCCACCAAGCTACACTCCAGGCTTGTTCTGAGCACCGCTGGTACTTTTGACGAGCTTGTCAGTGCGGCGATAGTGCTGGAGGACGCCATCAGGGCACATCAGGTGGAGAAGAGGAAGAAGAAGGCAGTGGCTGCACCGGCTGGCAGTGCTCCTGTTAGGCCCCGCCTTGTGTACACGGCGCCTAACGGCCAGAGGTACCTTGCACCACCCCAGCGCCAGCAGCAGCAGCAGCAGGCAGCACGACCTCAGCAGCAGGCAGGCCGAGGTTTTCCGTGCTTCAACTGCGGACAGGTTGGGCACTTCGCGCGTGACTGCCGTGCTCCACCGAGGCAGAGCAACGCGCCGATGGCTCCCGGTCAGACAGGTGGTCAGCAGCGTCCCCAGGGCAGGAATGCACAGGTCAAGAATGGGCACGTCAACCACACCCCCGCCGAGGAGGTTCCAGGGGGTGAGCAGGCTCTCGCTGGTACGTTCTCTATTCGTCGCCGGCCCGTGCTATCCTGTTCTTCGCTCTTTTACTTTCGTTCTCCCTCTCTTCCTTTAATCTCGGGACAAGATTCTTTTAAGGGGGGAGGGCTGTGACACCCCATGCCACTGAAGATCACAAGGCTTCATCTTTGCAAAAGTGAACAGAAACAAAAAGCAAATCGAGTCAAATTCAAAATTTCAAAATTCAAATAATGTCAAACCAATGCTTGTGAAGCAAGTTAAAAATTTCAATATCAACTTGCTAAATTGATAATTTTTGCAGCAAGAGCATCCTAGTTTGGAATTTTTGGGAGATTTTTCCATAATTTTTCAAATTCTGGAAGTGTCCTAACAATTCAGAGAAGTTCATGCAAATTCCGCTGTTACTTCTCGAATTTTAATTCAATTTCTGTTGCTCAAACCTATCTGGACCCAAAAGAGAAGTTGGAGCTGGATATTTATCCTATGTGCCCAGAATTTCTTATAATTTTTGGATGTATGGAAAGTTCCCTTTTAATTCGACAAATCTGGCAGCTTGAAATTCAAGTTTCTTCAAATTTGGGTCAAATTTGATCTTTGTGAAGGAACTCAAAGTTTTCAATAACCATCTACCCCAACCAAAAATACCTCTGTATAGCTCATCTCAAAAGAGAATTTTGGAGAATTTTTGGTGATTTTACAAATTCTTTTCGAGGCCCAAATAAATCCCCAAAGCTTAGAAAATACCCAACTTTGACCAGCTGCCATTTGAAATTCCTTTGGAGTTTAGCTGTGCATGTTGGCCAGATGATAGATCTTTTCAAGATCTTTCCAACGGTACCAAAATTGCGGATTTTGGAGTTCTTTTGCTAGTCCAAATTGTGTGCCAAATTTTGAGGAAAATCACGGTTTGAATAATTCCGGGAAAAAGAAGATTCCCCATGGGGCCCACTCGTCAGCCTCACCTCTCTCTCTGCGCGCGTCGGGAGCTCGTCGCCGCGTGGCCAGCGGCGTACGGAGCCGCCGTGCCGCCCCGGGCCCTCGCCCCTCGAAGTGCCGCGGCACCAAAAGGAGCCCCGCTCCCTCCCGGTCTCTTCCCTTTCATTTCTCTCCTTCCCCGTCGCCCAAACCCTAGCTCCACCCGCCATCGTCGTCCGGGCTCAAGCTCCGCCATGTTCGCCGCCGACGAGCCTGCCCGAGCTTGCCAAGCGTCCGCGTGGAGCAGCCATGCGCTCCTGGGGCTAGCGTCGAGGTCGTCTTCGCGTCCGCGTACCGCGAGCCCAAGGATTTGAGGTTCTTCCTCGAGTGCGGCCACCGGACCAGCTCGCGCGCCGCCGTCAATTTCGTCCACTCTGGTGAGCCCAAGTTCAATCCTTCGCGCTCAATGGTGCTTCACTCGGTCGCGCACATCCCTAAACCCTTTTGCTTTGTTTCCACAGCTCGTCGAGGCCCCGCGCCGTTTTTTTTTCCCTTCACGGACCTCGCCGTCATCAGCCTCTCCGGTGAACCCGTCATTCCGGCCACCTCCACGTCAATGTGCTACTCGCTGAGGTCCGCGAGAACCCACTGAAGCTCGTGCGCGCACCAACTCATCCCCGCGCCCCTTGACTCGCCGAACGCCGCCGCCACCACCTCCACCACCTCACCGAGCCGCTTGCCGTCGTCCGAGCGCCTTCCCTTCCTCGCCGTCGACGACGTCTCCGCCGCCCTGACCCGCGCGGGTGTGGTGAGCATCAAGGACCCCACCCCCCTCTTCCCTTCCGCCGGCCGGAACGGCCGGCATGCCACTGCCTGCGCCGCCGAGCGCCGCGCGCGCGGGCGCGCCCCGCATCCGGTGTGGTCGCGTCCGTGTGGCCCCCGGTGTGGCCGCGTTTTGATTGGCCCGCCAAATTTCCTATTCTTTTCCGATTTGTTTAGTTCCCAGAAAATCGCAGAAACTTATAAAATGCATAATAAATCGAATATAAGTCAGAAAAATGTGAATCCAATTTTGTTGGCTTCCAGGTTGCAAGACCAATCCAATAAAAATGTCAAACTGCAATAAATCATTTATCTGTTTTCTGTAAAAATACAAATATGCAGATCTTGATTAATCCTTAATAAATTATCTGTTGCTCCTTAAATCATGAACTCTTGCATGCTTATACAGTACCTAACAACACACTTACACAGCATTTTTCCACTGACAGGTCATGATTAATTATTTTATTATGATTTAAATCGTGTTCTGCATTGTACAAATTGTTATAAATAATCTATATTGCAATAAATCACCAAACTTCACCATAAATTAATTCCAGTGGTACTTTACACCAGAAAAATGCCACTGGACATAAAGTGATTTTCAAAAATTAATTTAACCAACTAATCCACTTAAGTTAATTAAGTATTTAACTTAATTAAGAGTGAATGAAGGAAATACTTCAGACGAAAGAAATTAATTCAGTTATGCACTTACAGTGTAAGTGACTGTACGAAATAATTAAATCATATTGCATCATATCATCGCATCTAACATGCATTATTTCCTTGTCATATAGTGACCGAGGAGACTCCGGAGCCACTGGACTTCCTGCTGCCGGAGGAGGTGGCACAGCAGGAGGAGGAGCAGCAGACTGACACCACCGCTGACCCCGTTAGCATAGCTCCTGAGCCAGGCAAACCCCGGTGCATGCCTTCCTTGTAGATTTTTATTTTCTCACTTGTTTGGGGCTAGTAATTGATTGTGCATTAGGTTTATTAGGAGTTGATGTGAAACCTTAGAACTGCATTAGGACTACCCTTCCGGATCCTACCTTGTGTCCTATTTTGTAGTAGTTGGTTCTAGGGTAACGTTAGAACTTGCTATGCTTAGTGGCTAGCGGACGGTAGAAGACGAGTGGTAGGTCCCACTCGCATGATAGGAATTACTCTGGATTGTACTAGCAGAATTCAGGTTGTTGTAGACCGGACGGGGATTGTTGTGCAGGATGGTTGAAGAAGGCTGGGCCTTCACGGTGGTAGCCCCGTCTGGGTCGATTAAGGACCGTTCGTTGTTGGCCCCGCTGAGCAAGTTCGAACGTACTGATTCACATGCTGGTATTTTATGGGCCCAGTAAACCTAGTAGCCTGTGACGCCCTGGGGGTCTAGCGGATACTTACACCTTCTATCAAAGGTACTTGGGAGTGAAAGGATGCCTCCCAATTGGCGCGCGTCTGGGACGGGGATCGGGCGGGAGGGCCTTTCTCGGGAGGTGTGAGAGCCAGCCAGCACTAGGGGGGAACAGCGTAAACGGTTGCCGCATACGACTTTTGGCGTGTGCGTCATGTGGTCAGGTTTCTCCTGCAGGATGTACATCGATGCCGCCGCTCTCGGAAATGAGCACCCTCTTGTTCACTGAGTCACATCGTAGTGTGATTATGGATGAGGATGACGATGATGATGCTAGTTTATTGGTTATCTTCATATATTATGCTGTATCCTGCTTCTACCTGATGTATTGTTACTTTATTCCTGTTTTAGAGTTAAGTGCACTGTTTTATTGGTTAAGTACTTAATTGGGATTAAAACTTGAAAGTAAGGACCAAGTAATTAGTGCGGCTTTATGCAATGAGTCAGCCTACCCCTTGTAGCCTCTGCATTCTAGGAGTCGGCTGTAGTTAGCCACGTTGACGGGTAAGTCTTGCTGAGTAATTAGTACTCAGGGTTTGGCTCTTTATGTTTTTGTGCAGGTTGTACCTTCATCCCCGACTCCACGGGTGGAGGTGGTCAGTGGGACGGCCAGCTTCCTTTTGGCTGGACGGCTCACTGGGAGACCGAGGAGTGAGCTACTCCTGTGTTCGCATTCTGAGGGCTTGGAATGCGGACCTCTTCTCGTGAGAGCGTGTATCGTTTCTTCGTCGTATTTCTCGTTGTTTCTTTTGAACCTAATCGTGTTGTAAACTCTTTAAACTTCCGCTGTGCGACTCTATGTTTTAATTCGGACTAATATAATAACTTTAAGACCTAAATTGTGCCTATTTATGTGTTGTACTGTTGCGTCTGTTCATCAGCGCGGACCGACTCGATCCTGTGAAAAGCGGAAACGCTACATGTTGTACTGGGGTTCTTGTCCCCCTTTTCTTCTTAATATAATGAAGCGAAGTTCTCATGCGTTTTTGAGAGAAAAAAATCTCTTGTGTGAACACTGCAAATCCGGGATGAAGAGACCACTACATTTGAGACCCTTTGTATTTTTACAGGCAAGGAGTTATTATTTATGGGGGGCTGCAAACCTTGATGGATCACAACCGCGGTTGCAGAGCGAGAACGGCATGAACACATGCGCTCTACATGGATGGCTGGCGGGCATGGAATGATGGGCCTGCCAATTTCCATCCTTACGCTATGATTTGTGTTCAACGAAAATCAACGAATTGGATCACGATCTCTGCCACAATTGAGTAGGAGGCTACCACCCCAGCCCGCGATCGATTCTGGATGGAAAGAGTACATCAAAATATTTTTGAGGATGTCTGAAATATATCAAAGGAAAAATTGTACAAACTAACCCATCTGTCAATTAAATTTGAGATTCCCTCTAATAATATCTTTGGGAAAAGTCTAGTTAAAATCTAACTCAAGTCAGTGTAATCTTTGACCCCGCCAAAAAAAATCATGACTAGATTTACTGGAACAACTCAAGTAAGTGTAATCTTACTCTTAAAAAAGTTTTTCTTTTTAGTTTCTTCAAATCGAAGTTGAATTTTAACCTTAAACTGTGCATGACGATATTTCAGGACAGCAAAGAATGTAATAATTACCAACAACATGCTGAACCGACTAAACATGTGCACATTGGGGTAGTTGTTTTTTTAACAAATCTAGTAGGAGGGGCGTCAAAACGGAGTACAAATAAAGTACTTTTTAATTAGAGCAGTGTGCACTGTGTCTTAACTGTGAGAGTTAAGAAGAGAGCGCAAATGACTGCATCAGACTCGCTTAGCATACCAGAGTTGTTGCTAGTACGGGACTGGGATGCTCCCTCTATTTTTAAATTGTTGTCGTCATTGGCTTTTTGAGTTACGTTTCACCATACATTATGCTTGGGAAAATAAATGTATTCGCTACTCAGTTTCAGCCTTTGGCATATATGTGCTTGGCAACACAGTAGGTGAATTTATTTATAGTTAACCACTCAATTAATGAGGAAAAGCAAAACATCTTCATAAAGTGGTTATGGCTCCAACTTTAGAAAGAACGTCCTAACATTTACATTAGGTTCCTAGTTCTTGGCATGCGCAATGTGGACTCTTGTGCTGGTTGAAAGTTAAAGAACTTAATTACTGCAAACTATAAAAAATATTCTGAACCAACTTTCATATATGGTTTTGTTTTGTTATTCCAAACTCCTTCAATGATTTTTTTTTAATTTCTCCAATTGTCTGTATATGTATGTATTCAAGTCAAATACTTGTAAGATATAATTCTAATTGTAATAACATGAAAACTATCTATAAATAATATGCAATGTCTGTTTCAAGGATTTTAAAATAAAAATACAGCAAAAGTGCTTTCCCCTCCCAAAC
This sequence comes from Eragrostis nindensis, assembly GCA_012490785.1. Lineage (NCBI taxonomy): Eukaryota > Viridiplantae > Streptophyta > Magnoliopsida > Poales > Poaceae > Eragrostis > Eragrostis nindensis. Next base: position 12,638 of record JAAXCT010003941.1, read on the forward strand.
ATCGCCAGTTATCAATTGGAATAACTATATATTGCCATCCAAAAAATAGGTCTAAGGTTCTACTCATCTGTTCACTTGAGCCATGTCCAACTGATAATGCAGTTGGACTTTCTAGTTCCTTGTGTCGAACTATGAAGTATGACAATCAAAGGACCTAAACATTGAAAATAGGATACTAATTTCTTGATGAGATGAAATTGGTAAAAATCCTAGAGAATGTATGCTGTGTAGAGGTTGAGAGGCTAAGTGCAGTCTGTTCCTGCTGTATAATCATCAAAAAGTAGAGATCACCATGTCGCATGCACGTGTGTCCAAAGAGCTTTGCCTGATAGTTCGCAGAAAAAAAAAAGAGCTTTGCCTGATGGTTTGTCCTGTCCTGCCTGGTTTGCTTGCACTACCGACACGGTCACTCGGTTCTCACCGCCACTCTGCTGCGCTTGGCCCAAATTGTAAGGCAAGCAGCCTTGAGGACACGTAGACGCTGTCATCACGGCGTCATGTGCCACTTTAATTATAACAACTTCAATGTGCAGTGTCTCTTGGATAGGAATGTACCTCCAAAAATACAAACTAGAGCTTATGAGAAGCAAGAGAAGGCAACTGAGTGCCTGTCCATGGGAGTAGTACCAGGACTTGAAGACTCCTTTTTTTTTTTTTTTTTTTTTTTTTTTTTTTTTTTTTTTTTTGGCAAGGGACTGGAAGACTCCTTAACATACCAATAGTGTATATAGTTGCATGTTAGGATAGGGAAGTATCAGGAATCGAAGGAGCGCTATATCTCACTGGTACCCTTCAGGCAATAGGGTATCTGGTCCAAGGAGGGATTCACGTACCCGATGATGAAACTGTAACTGTCAGCTCTGTAACACAACTGCTGCCTCTGCCTCGCTGGTCCTGTGCCTCCTCTGACAAGTTACTGCATTGGCTCAAACAGAAAATTACACATTTTGGCAGCCTGGTAGAAATGTAAGATTATTTATATCCAGAAAATAATATTCTGTTGCTAATAGATTTCGAATATTCTTGCTAATTCAATTGGTGAAATTGTTCATTGTTAACCACGCAATCAACAAGAATAATCATGGGCTTCAAAAAAAAAAAAAACAAGAATAATCATGTACCTTAGTATCGAGAAGGCTTTGCTAAATCATTAATTTTTTCAAGGAAAGCATTTCATTAATTATGGCGTGGCTTAAGTTTATCAGAGCATATCTTTTGATCCATTCTTGTATTTTGTTTAAGTATATTTCAATCCACACCTCTTCCGCATGAACATACTGAATCCGCCAACGATACGTGTACACTTGCAACTATGGTACATCTATCTGCTATTCACCTACGACGCATAGCTTTCCTGAACACAATTCAAGGTAAAATCAGGAATGGTCCTGGAGTTCCAAATTTCTCATCACTTTTGTCTTTTGTAAAATTTGTAGAACTACTTCTTGTCTTCTTCATGTATGTTTCATTTCCAACGACAGCAGGGAGCTGCGACCTAAGCTGCAGAGAGAAAATTTATTTTTTTCTTGGGTTTTTTTTTCTATTGTTCTTGATATAGTGGACTCGGGATATGAGGAAAGAAAAATATATTGCTATGCAAAGTAACTACTTTTTGTCATATAGTACAATGGTAAGATTATTGAATTATTATAACAAGGCTAATATACAAGGCAAATATTCAGAAACCCATCGCAAGTGCCAAATTATTGAAGCTTGCACATGTCTCTTACACGACAAATGTACCGAAGGCTTAGGCAACAAAAAAAGGTGTTGCTTTCAATCTCTCGTATCTCTATGGAAATCCATGTGGTTCATAGTTTGATTGCTACCCTACAATTAGCGTAGAGGTACGCAACTAAGATTCACTTTTATTCAGCTGTAAAAATATAACTAACTCGTTAATTGATACCCTACAATTAGCGTAGAGACCGCGTTGCCGGTCTGCACTACACCACGGTTCATTATTAGCAACTTACTATCAGTCGCTAAAAGCCGTTTTAACGACTCACCATAGGTCGGTAAATACCTTTGCCGACCCATACTCAGTCGTTGTAAGTGGCATCGGTAAAAGTTTACCCACCCACATGTTTTACCGACCTATGATCGTTCGGCAATTCGAAAGAAATACCGACCCAAGGTTGGATGGTACTAGTATAATTGCCGACCAACAGTCTGTTGCTAACAATTCAAAGCAGCTGTGATTAAGCACTCCTAACACTAATCATCAACACTAATCCACCAATAATTATCAGCCGGCAATCTCATTCCAACACTAACACACATTAAGATAATTTGACAAATATAATAAAACCATTAGGTGCAGGGAATACTGTACATGAATCAGCATTAGTAGTAATCAACAATGAATATCTCTTTTCTCACTGAATATACACATCAGGGTCACACATAGTTCGGTGCTATAGAATCTATTACAAGAGCACAACAACATAAAGCTATATATTGTCTCCACACCCATCCGTCCGGTCTGAATGTTTGTCTGTACAACCATCTGGCCGGTCATCAACTTTATGTTAATCTTTTAGCTGCTAACTAGCAGCCCTCAACATTTCCTGAAAAGAAATATTTTCAATCAATCAGTTTGCAACTCCGGAGTGCTTGCAGAAGAAGAGGGACATTTACAGGTCAGCTGTTCAGAGAAAAAGGAGCCATACCAAACACTATTGAATGGCTGATGAAAACTGGAAGCTTGAACTTAAGGTACCTCTCCTAATATTGGTGTGCAGCTCGATATCTAGCTGACAAGTCAGGAAACATCAACATAACAAATTAATAATATGTCAGGAAGTATCAATCTGTCAATATCAGAGCTAATTAACAGTTGCAGTTCCTTGACGTCTGACATTTTTCTCCTGAAAATGTCATAATGGGCAAACAACTGCAAGCCAATATGACACTTTTGAAGCCAAAATCACACACAATACAAACAGATAAGGCGCAAACCAGTGAAGCAAGGTAGTATGAAGCAGAGTAGCAGGCAGATGTACCTAGAATCTATCTGAGAGACAGGCGACATCTATTTTACATGTTCTGTTAACAAGCCAACTTTAGAGAATGAACAAGAAAACTAATCAGAATATTAGAGCGTGGAAAGTAGCAAGAAGCACCTTGCCGGGCAATCCAAATGCCTGCACTTCATCTCCGCAGAATGCTTCAAGGCCAACTGTGGTTGAGGGCGTCACAGCACAGCAAGTTTTGCCAGCACGGCAGCCATAAAAAAAATCCAACCGTGGTTGTAGGATTTGAAGGAAACCAGAGGCGCGGAAGTTGGTTGGAATCGCCGTGAGCCTCTTGGCCGGCGGGTTGCGTGTTAATATATAGTGAGGAACATCCGCTCACGTGGAATACATCAATCAGTTGTGATATGGCTTGCGATTTACCTACTTGCCTTACAAGTCAATCTACAACATGATTCAAACTCTTATCTACAACAACAGAAGTATTACGCAAGCCATATCTCCAACTGTTAATCAAATAACACGCTTTACAAGTTTATCTAACATTCCCCCTCAATCATAACCGTGCTAGGTTAAGTTTGTGCTTGAAATTCTCTAATTGCCGAACAGTAAGAGGCTTTGTAAAACCATCCGCCACTTGATCTCCTGATGGAACAAAATCAATCTCTAACAATTTCCTGAAAACTCTTTCTCTCACAAAGATAATCAACTTCAATATGTTTAGTACGAGCATGAAAACAGGATTGGCTGAGAGGTACTTAGCTCCAATATTATCACACCATAACTTAGCCGTAGAAGGACATGGTATCTTTAATTCTCTCAACAAAATTTGTATCCACATCATTTCTGCTGTAGCATTAGCAATAGCTTTATATTCTGCTTCTGTGCTTGATCTAGAAAACTGTAGGCTGCTTTCTAGCACTCCATGAGACCAAGTTAGACCCCAAGAATGTAGCAAAACCTCCTGTTGACCTTCTATCATCCAAACAACCTGCCCAGTCTACATCAGAAAATCCACTTACAAGAAGAGACCTTGACTTACATATCTTGAGTCCAACTCGCATGGATTGTTTGAGATATCTTAAAATTCTTTTAACGACTGCCCAATGTATTGTGGTAGGAGCATGTAAGAACTGACACACCTTATTAACAGCAAAAGAAATATCTGGTCTAGTGAGAGTTAAATACTGCAAAGCACCAACAATACTTCTATACTGAGTAGAATCATTGGGACCAAGTGGAGTTCCTTCAAATGCAGACAACTTCTCACTAGTGGACATGGGCGTACTAACAGGCTTGCAATCAAACATACCAACCCTTTTTAACAAATCAGAAGCATACTTTTCTTGAGTAAGAATAATACCATTGTGTACCTTATTCACTTCTATACCCAGAAAGTAATGCAGTTCTCCCAAATCCTTCAATTCAAACTCCTGATTCAAACTATGCAGCAAACCCTTAGTAGCTATAGAACTGGAACTTGCAACAATAATATCATCAACATATACTAAAACAAAGACAGTTACATTATCTTTGTTATAATAAAATAATGATGTATCAGCCTTAGACGACATAAAACCAAGAGCACTCAACTTTGTGCTGAGCCGGGAATACCACGCACGTCGAGCTTGTTTCAATCCATACAATGCCTTATCCAACTTACAAACATAATTCGGCATTCCCTTATCCTCATAACCTGGAGGTTGTCTCATATAGACTTATTCTTCTAAAACTCCATGAAGAAAAGCATTCTGTACATCTAACTGTCTCCAATGCCAACCCTTAGATATTGCAATGGACAAGATAATTCGGACAGTAGCAGCCTTAATAACAGGACAAAAAGTATCTTCATAATCAATGCCATACCTCTGTTTAAAACCTTTTGCTACTAATCTGGCCTTATACCTATCCAAGCTACCATCAGCTTTTCTTTTAATTTTATAAACCCACTTGCAGTCAATCACATTCTCCCTGACTGTGGTGGTACAAGATGCCAAGTTCTATTTTTTCATAAGGGCATGATATTCAACATCCATTGCATTTTTCCAATTAGAATCACTTAAAGCTTCATTAATAGTACGTGGCTCACCATGAGAGGCAGCAAGATTTCCATACCGTACAGTTCCATCCGTGTAAACCTTGACTTTCCGGATGCCATCCTGTAGGCGAGTCTTGGGACGTGTTGGTGGAGCTGCTGGAACAATGCCTGGAGCAACTGGAGCAACCGGGACAGAAGAGCCAGCTTGATCAGCAGCCGCAGACGATGCTTCAACGCCTGCCCCCGACAGGATCGGATCTGCGGTCATATCCGCAGGAGATGGCGCAGGCTGCACGCCCGCGGCGGGAGAATGCGCGGGAGAACCTAAGCCACCCGAGCGCCTGCACGTGGACAAATCCGGTGAACCCGGAGTACTGACGCCCGCGCGCGCGCTCGCTGGAGAAACCGGAGCAGGCCACGCGTCGACTTCTTGTGCAGGAATAGCGACAGCAGGCGCAGAGGGGGTTTCCAACGCTGATGCCGGCGGCAAATCAACCTCGACCCCTGCACCAATGATTGGGTCATCACCAGATACTGCAGGAACCTGTTCAGACTGCATGTCTTCACCAGAATCATTAGTGTTAGGATTATTAACCACATGATCGCCTACTAATTCATCCCCAGAACGAATATTAATCAAAGATGGTAGAAGAAGCAGGATTTCTGCGCGCAGCCTTTGTCCATGAAGTTTTGAAAAAGGAAAAATATTCTCATCAAACACAACGTCCCTAGAAATATAGACCCGTCCAGTAGAAACATCAAGACATTTAAAGCCTTTGTGAATATTGCTATAGCCTAGAAACACACACTCTTTAGAGCGAAAGGCAAGCTTACGATTATTATATGGACGAAGATGAGGCCAACAAGCACACCCAAAAACTCGCAAGGATGAGTAATTGGGTTTGACATGAGACAACCGTTCTAAGGGGGTAGAAAAATTAATCACTTTACTTGGTGTACGATTAATTAGAAAAGTAGCAGCAAGGAAGCCTTCGTCCCAAAATTTTAGTGGCATATGTGCATGCGCCAAGAGAGATAGACCCACTTCTACAATATGTCTATGTTTCCTTTCTGCTGCGCCATTCTGCTGATGAGCATGAGGACAAGACACAAAGTGAGAAATCCCAGCTTTGGTAAAGAAAGAATGAAGTTTTTCATATTCACCCCCCCCCCCCCCCCCCCCAGTCAGTCTGCATAGCAATAATTCTACGATCAAGAGCAGCGTCAACAAGAGACTGAAATTCATGGAACTTTTGAAAAACTTCAGACTTGAATTTAAGGAGATATATCCAAGTAAATTTGCTATAATCATCAATGAAGCTCACATAATACTTATATCGTCCAACTCAATCAGGTGCAGAACCCCACACATCAGAAAACACAAGCTCTAGAGGATGACTAGACACACTAGTAGACTTTGGATAAGGGAGTTGATGACTCTTTGCTTGTTGACAAGCATCACAAATAGATCTTTATTGGAACTAGAAGAACAAGGTAAATTAAAGCTTCTAACAACCCTTTCAACTATAGGAGTTGCAGGATGACCAAGACGACTATGCCACCGATCAAAGGATGGCTTATTGACTCCAAAAGCGAGCTTTGTGTGTGCTGAAGAAGGTAGAAGGTAGAGTCCCCCTTGACATGGCCCCTTAAGGAGAGTGCTCCTCGTGTCCCGATCCTTTATAGAAAAGAAGCGAGGGTGAAATTCAAGAAAAACATTATTATCTGATGCAAGACGATGAATAGATATGAGATTCTTTGCAGCTTTAGGGACATGAAAAATATTATTTAATTGGAGTTGGCGACAAGGGGTATGAATAGTAGAACAACCAATGTGAGTAATATCCATACCTGATCCACTAGCAGTGTGGATCTGATCATTGCCATGGTACTTGTCCCGAACTGCCAGCTTATCAAGATCACAAGTGATGTGATCTGTTGCACCTGAATCGGTCACCCAACGATTGTCGACGTCGTAGGAACCTGTAGCTGCAGAGGCACTACGCTCATCAGGTACATAATCTTCCTCATAACGATGCCAGCACCTGTCGGCGGTATGCCCCTTCTTCTTGCACACTTGACAGATTGGGCGCGTGTCCTGGAGGAGGAGTTGTTGCCGCGCCAAGCTGACTGCTGAAGTTGGCGTTGTGACGATTAGCGTTGTTGGGAGCGCCCTCGCCGCATCCTCGCGGCTGCTCGCGGCCGCCAAAGCCGCGTCCGAAGCCACCGCGGGTGTTGCGCCCACGGCCTCTGTTGGTAGCGTTTGCTGATGAAGCTCCAGAGCCGCCCACACCGCCCAGAATATTGACGCGCGTCTCAAAAGCAAGCAATTGGGAGACAGCTCGCTAATGGAGACGGGGTCAGTCCTGGCGATGAGGGCGGACACGATTGAATTGAACTCGCTGTCCAGTCCGGTGAGGATGTACTCCACAAGCTCTTCTTCCTTCCTCGAGGGGTCTTCCAGCTGCGGCCATCTCGTCACCGAGCGACCGCATCTTGCTCACATACTCGCTGATGGTCATGCTCCCCTTCTGGGTCGTCGCGAGTGCGAGACGAGTGTTGACGGCACGTGCTCTAGTCTGAGACGAGAACATGCCTTCAATCTCCTTCCATGCATCCGCTGCATTCTCCTTGGTTGCGACGGTAGCCAGCACTTCCTTGGATAAGGAGGCGAGGAGAAACCCTAGGACTTGCTGGTCCGATGCATACCACTCTTCGTATGCAGGGTTGGAGACCTTGACCGGCTTGTTGTCAACCTTGTCATCGATCTCTTTGGTGGGCGCTGCGGTTGTGCCGGTGATGTGCCCGACAAGACGCGCACCTCGAGGGCAGCAAGGATCTGCGCCTTCCAAACGACATGATTGGCCTTCG
>JAAXCT010003942.1:0-20520 GCA_012490785.1 Eragrostis nindensis
ATCTTGATTTGTTGTCTAAACTCATTCTTTTGGGCAAATAAGTCACTATAATTTGGATGCACTATGAAAAAGTCACAGTTTCAATGAGACGAAATTACACCTAAGCATTGTGTAATTTTAGCAGAAATGTGGCTGTCATTTTTTTTGGAGGGTAGGAATGAACTATGTTCTTAATTTATGTATTGTTCAGAGATTTGATTCTCCATTGCTATGAAAAAGTCACAGTTTCAATCTGAGGAAATTACACCTTTGCATGGTATAATTTTAGCAGAATGTGACTGTCATTTTTTCTTAACTATTTTCTTAACTATGTTCCTTTTTTTAACTGTTTTTAAGAGTAGTTTCAACTAAGTATGGAAATTTGATGCTCTTATAATTAGGAAGTGCATTGGTTGACACATTTTTTTTAATATGGAGATAACCATTTGTTATTTGGTCAGGAATGTTGTGATTTTGAACTTTTTGGTACACTACACTTGTGGTTTCGATTGCGTTCCAGAATGAACTAGTTTAAGGCTGATAATTTGTTAAGAAAAATAGGTACTCAATGCCATTAAAAGTCACAGTATAATCAGGGAAAATTACACCTTGGCTCTGGTGTTATTACCACACTCCGCTCATTTTCTTAAACTGTGTATTTATCCTGGAGTTTCTAACGTTCATTTTTCTGGTGGGCTTTTGGGGCACTACTAGGATTTCTTTTCATTTACATATGCTTTTTAAACCCTTATTACACCTTGGTATTTGTGTAGTTGCAATATACTGCTCATGTTTTCTAGTTTACTTTTGTTGGATTCTCTATACTACTAGTGTGTACTGCTGTGAACTGTCCTGAAATGAAATTATATGCCAGAGATTGACATCGATGTGGACCCTGATGGTGTCATTCTAAGTGAAATCGAGCAGCAACGAAGGTGGTGGTGCTCCTGACAATGTTGGTGAAGGCGCGGATCCTTAATTGCATGTTGAACTGCCTTCTAGTGATGATGTTATCTAGTCAATGATGTCATGTTTTAGGTACTGAAGAGCTCATCAAGATCTGAAGTCTATTTAGTCTTGTGTTGTTTCAACAATTTAAGTTCCCAGTGATGTGTGTAGAATGATTTATCATCATGTATGAAGATTCACCTTTATCAGTAATATTCATGTTATATATGTTGGCCCAAGCCCAATTTTTTTTTTTCCATAGGAGGATCTGTACTTGTGCAAACAGTTGGGGCTTGTGAAAATTAGGGGTCAATGAGCGGGAAAATCAGGTGTTCCGACTGTTCCAGCCCGAGTGCGGACAGGATCCAAATCACCCGGGTTCAGGTAGACGGGCCCTTTGAAAGTTTGATCAAACGCTGGGAGCAGTCCTCCAGCTCGGGCTGTTTAACTCGCAGGAGTACTCTTGGCCGTCATCACATTATCAAAAGTCTGCAGTGCGCTTGTGACGCCACAGAATTGAGCTACTCATGCCAACGCCTGGGCCTGGATCTCCATTCACGCACGAGGATCCAAAAGCGGGCCAAGCCAACCCCGGCTCCGGCTGACCGACGACCGGCCAGAATCGCACGCCGCGCCGTCACTCCTTCCGCGGCGGCAGATTCCATCATTTGCATCCGCCGCCCATGCCATGGCAGGCCGCCGGTCCACTACTCCGGGTGAATATATACGTGTGCGATGCAGCTAGCTTTTTTTTTTTTTTTGAGAAGCGTGCGATGCAGCTAGCTAGCGCTGCAAGCGGGGCGCGGGCCTGGCCGCAACGCCGCTGGGCCGGCCCGCGCCGCAACCCGCGTGCAGCTCGTTATATAAGCCCGCAATCAACGAAGCGGACAATGCGGCGCGGCTCGCGGGACCCGGCGGCGCCGCAAACGTCGTGCTCGGCCGGCGGCACCGCAAACGCCCTGCTTGCCCGCGCGCCGCCGGTCTCGCCGCCGGCCGGAATGGCCATCAGCTGACGGGCCTCTTCGACGCATGGCGACGGCGACGATTCCAAGTTGCAGCGGCATTCGGTCTGCGACGCCGGCATCCATCACCGGTCTGTCGTCGGCGCATCCACCGACGCCGCGCCCTTCCGTGCCGACGCCGCGCTCCGCACCCTCTGCCCCCGAAGCCGCGTCCTCCAACAAGCTCGACCTCTCCTTCGGTCAAGGTAAGTTGATCGCCTTCCTCTTGAGCTGGATCAGATAACGCCGGACACGAGGAGAGGGTACTGTGTCAGTTGCTGATGCTCTGAAACTTTGGGACAGCCTTGGTTTCTTGAAACTTTGTTGCCACTGTGTATTGTTGCATCGGCAACTCTTTAGCCTGTCATGTGTACAACTGAACGAACACTAGGGAAATCTATAGAAGCTTTCAGTAGTGGTTAGTTCCATGCCATGGTAGGATGGGCAGACACGTGAACGTGCGCATACAGCACGCCTTACCTGTTACCATACTGAATGACATTTGTCGTTTCAATCTAGCATCAAAACACCATTGTTCAGCTTAAGCTGTGTAGTGCAATGCATACTCGAGTCCACGCTCAAACACCTTTCTTCGGGTAAATGTGGAATGAGTCGAATAATTTCGTGCCGTCTGCATATTACTAGAATTAAAGTTTCAAAGATTTGAAGCTGCATCAATTATATAGAGGCTTTTAGGCACATGGAAGTCTTTTTTTGAAGTAACTACTTTGCAGATCACCTATCATTCTGAAGAACTAAACTCTCTGCACAACAACACACGATGCAACTGTGACAGAAATACTACTACCAACAGGAGCAGTCTCTCTGCACCAGTGACTAGCTTGTTAAATGAAGTTGCTATAGATTTCATGTTTCCATGGCATGTTCATGTTCAGGTTGTTTTCCGTCTAAAGATATCTGAAGTTTATGCAGCACCAAGATGGAGATAAGCTACCATCAACGTGAAGGAAAGGCAGTTAAGTCTATCAGCACCCGATGCAAAGGGATCCAGATCATGACATCTGAGTTTCCTGGGTATAAAGATCATGTTATCACCGAAGCTTGCGTCCCCGAGAACAGCTACACCATTGTCTGCCTTGAAAAGAATCATGTCATGCACTGCGAAGCGAATGCGTCCATCTTTTTCCTTCAAACTGTTCATCTTTTTGTCAAGCGATGCTTTGTGTGATTCATATATACCTGGATGGTAGCAGGTGGATGCTATTAGTACTTTCAGCGTGCATCCTTGCTGCGGTGATGTTTGTAGGGGTTAGGGTTGGTGTCGGCCACAACAGAGGAAAGGGAGAGAGTTTGGCGAGATGGGGTAGTAGAACGACTCAGTCGGGACTCGGGGGGGTAGTTTGGTCTTCCTGTGTTTTCTTCTTTTTTTTAATCGTCAACTTGTTCGACCTGATGGGATATTGAAACTCATGATAAACGGCAATTTCAGTTCGAAAAGTGATGGTAAAAACACAGAAAATGCATATTCGGAGTCAAAAACACAATTGGCCCTCAGAATGATGGTAAAACGCAATCTTCCCTTAATAAAAAGGTGGGGGATCTTGCTTGAAAAAAAAAGAAGAGATTTTTCTTGTACACTTTAGAAGTAGCTAAAACATTTACCTATATATACTGTAACAAGTCAAAATACTATTTGTCACAAATGTTCATCAAATTGTCATGTAAGTGTTTTTGTTGGTTTTATTCACTTTGGGGTAAATAAGGGATATCTCCTTGAGGGCAAATTTATCCATAAAGCAAAAGATAACAGCACTAACTGAAAAAGGGCATATAAGGGATCGAATTCTAAAACTTGGGTACAAACTGCAACTTGACTTTGTCAGGGGCAGATAAGGGATGAGTCTCTAGAATGAGTGGAAATAAGTAATTTGGAATAGATCGAGTGAAGGTCGCTAGGTAAATAATGCTAGCTAGAAAACAGGTATGAAGAGTTAGCTATTTTGGAGAGGGATTTGGAAAGACTGTTGGAGAGTCATTTTCAATAGTATTGGCCAGACTGTTGGAGTTGCTCATCTTATCTAATTGGAGACTCTTTTTGATGCTCCACCACATTAATCACAGAAACATCATTAAATTCTTTAAAATAAGCAAAGCATCTAGTTTCGGGATCTACAACTGATGTTCTTTACCAGTAATTTATCTGCCTCCTCCCCTAAATCCTCATGGCTCTAATCCTCTATTATAAAAGAAGTAGGGGGCATGTGCCCCTCAACATAATGTAGATTGCTATTATAACTAAAGGGTTGTGTAAGAACTAAGCCTCAATCTCTTTGTAGTTCAGCTTTCTTAGCATCATGGGATAATTTATTCTTGGACTTGGCATCAAAGCTATGCCAGCGACATGCGGGCAAGAACGACGGAGGTGCCGACTCGAAGTTGAAGAGAAAGTGATGGTGTTGAAGGCGAGGAGGCGAGACCTGTCAACCCTGCCAAGCCGTTGAATGCCGCAAGGAGACGCTTCGGGTAACCGATTGGTCAAGCTCGAGCGAAGAGTGAAAGAATACGGAGGCAGTGTGCGCGGGGAATATTATGGACCTTGAGGATCTGTGGCGTGACGATGTTGGGCTCCTGCGAAGAGAAGGGCCGCCGGCTTCGTGTCCACGCTGTTTTTGGGACGGTGACATAGGCTGACGCTGATCTGCACGACCACGACATATGAGTCAGGATTTAGGGGAAAAACATAAGAAAAACGGCCTGGTCTGAGTGGTTACCAGTGACGGGCACTTCTGTCCGCCACTGCTCGTTGCGGCTAGTAGTGACGGAAGTGTACTGGTGGACGCTTTGTCCGTCACTAAAGGCCTTTTTGTACAAATGCTTTAAAATAAGCAAAGCATCCAACCTATAGTTTTCAGATCCACGGTTGATGGTGTTTACCAGTAGTTTATCTGCCTTCTCCCTAGATCCTCACGACTCTAATCCCTTTTTATAAAAGAAGTAGGGGGCATGTGCCCCTAAACATAGCGTAGATTGCTATTATTACCGAAGGGTTATGCAAGAGATAAGCCTCAATCTCTTGTTGTTCAGCTTTCTTGGCGTCATGGGATAATTTATTCTTGGATTTGGCATCAAACTTATGCTAAATAAGCTTTAAACTTCGTTGTTATCTCCTTTTGGAGCCCGTGAACTAGTATGTCACATGACGTTACTCTATCAATGAAGTAATTAAAAATACATCAAATGCATACGTGAGTATTCATGGAGCATACGAACATACGCAAATAACATTCGGGGTGTTCGGTTGGAGGATTGCAGTGCAGTTGCAGTTGCAGTTTCAATAGTGAGAGAGAACACTGTAGCGGAGGATTCGCGCACTGTACCAATGCGTTTACTGTAGCAGCAGGAGCAGCAGCCGCCGGCTGGAATTCCAGGAGCCGAACGGGATGATTATACACCTCAACATTTTAAATAATAGGGCCTCCTGTGCAAACATTTCATTTCATTTGGTACTCTTAGAGTATTGGGAGTAGTATGTGAACATACGCAAAGTGATAACTAGTAGTACTCCCTCCGTCCCAAAATAATTGTCGTTTTAGCTCTCGGCACGGAGATTAGGAAAAGTTGGTAAAGATAGGTGCGCAGAAAACGAGAAGGAGAGAGATAGAGATAGAGGTGTATTGGGAAGAGAGAAAGGTGCATCGGGAAGTGAGAATGACAATTATTTTGGGAAAACTGGATGAGGCTAGGATGCCAAGTAAACTGGGACGGAGAGAGTATGTGTTAATACGTACCGACAAATGTTTTTCGAAAGATGGAAGTAGTAACTACACTTGTGACAAGAATGAATTTTTCCTAAAGATTATGATATAATGCATAAATACCATATAGGTGTGAGAGCATCCTTGTATTAATTATAAGGTGGTGTTTGGCAAGTGGGAAATGAGAGGTGGGATAGAGATTGGGAAATGTTTCTTGAGAGAATGAATGGTTGAGATCTAATATGATGAATGAATGAATGGTATAGATGTCTCACTCCATTTCCCTATCCCTATCCCAGTCTTCATTTCCCGATTACCGAACGCCACCTAAATGTCTAAATGAGCGGTGACGCGCTGATCATTTAATTTGTCATGTGGTTTTCTCATTAATTACACGGGTCGTATCATGCAGAGCATTTTTCTTTCTTTTTTTTTCTTTGTGGAGAGGGGAAAATGCTAGCATACTCTACGAGCCGAAATTTTGCTGGATTTTTGGCTGTTGTGTGTAATTTTGGTCTTCGGGAGTTACGTCGCCGTGGGTTGTCGTTGGAGCCACCAGCACGAGACGAGGATCCATCCGCAAACTAGCCATGCCATCCTGGGCGGCCCCAGCCGGCCTCCGCAAATAAGATGCATGCTCGCCTGAGCCTCCGCCTCCCTCCCTCGCGCACAAGACGAGGATCCATCCGTACCGTTACGCGATCCTGACCCACCCGCCGCTGCTGGGGTAGTCTGGTCGTCGTTCCGGCCCGCGCGCCTATAAGTACATGCCACGGGACGGGAGCAGGCCGACCCACCACCGTTCCTCCTGTGTTGGGGAGACCGCAGCAGGATTTTTTCCCTCGCAAAAAATGAACCCTGTTGTCAGTCAGCCTATCCGCGACGGAATTGGGTCACTGCCTGCCCGCTAAAACGCGCCAGGCTGCTCTCTCCTGTCCTGGTCCGGATAAATAAACTACTAAAACACCGTAATTTGCCAGTCTGCAAACAGCTGAACGCACGCCTGCCGCCTGTGGCCGGGCCTCGCTACGTACGCACGGGAACACAGAACGCGTAACCACCCCCCGAACGGCGCCCGGCCGGCCAGTACGTCAACGTTACGTCGGCCGGCCAGTGGCCCGTCCCGTCGGGATCCATTCCATAACCTGGAGCGCCCGCCGCACGTCGCGTCGACGTCCCACGGATGATCCCGGTCAGCCAGCCTATCCACGACGATCGGAAGTATCCGTTCACTTGGACCACGCGGAAAGGATCCAGGCTGAGCGCGACAAACCGGTGGGTGCCGTACGTTGCGCATCCACCACGACGAGCTCAGTCGGAGTCACGCAGACACTGGGAATCACACGTGCCGCGCGCGCCTGCAATTCCGCCGGCACGTGAGCGAGCCTCGCGTCGGGAACACGGACGATGCTCTCCGGCCGGGGCCCGGGGGCAGACACGCTCGATCGTACACTTTGGCGCTTTGGGTCTAAAGAATGCAGTGGTAATTAATTTTGATTTCTTGAACCATAGTACATTTCTGCGTGTTTTTCTTTTCTGCTGGTAGCTAGATTTCTGTATTGTAAGTACGTATATATCGATCCTAAACTAAAATCAAATTCCTTATAGATGTGAACAACGGCAACACCAACCGTACGTGTGAGAGCTATATAATCCTAAAGCATACACATTGGCGCTTTGGGTTTAACTATGAATTATGCAATTTAATATTTATGGAACTCTACTTTTAAATTTTATTCCATAATAAATTTCAAGTCAGATTTTATATGTAAATATTGGCAAGATGGGGCCAAACAGACGACGGCGTGTGTAACATGGTCCGTTCCGATGGCAGCGTGTACAAAAGACGACGGTTTTGCCGGTTAGCTGCTCCCCGCTGCATTCAATCGATCACTATTCTCAATTTCCCATCACTCCGCTAGTCCTGTCCCACGGCTGCGAGTACGGGGCTCCTCTTCAACTTGGTCGACGACTGGTCTTGTTGGCAAAGAATTTTGGGCCCTGTCCTCTGTTCCACCCACGGCACGGTCTAGAGCCTTCTCGCTCTCGCCCGGGGCATTCAACAAGCTTACATTAGGGGAAAAAAAAAATCTACTGGCAAGCCTCAAAACGGTTGTAGTCTGGTCATCTTTGGAGGACGGTCCGCCCTCTCTAGAACGGAGCACTAGAAATCCTGCCGGCCATCTGCAGGAGACACGGTACAGCCGCACCAGAACGGTCCCGCCGCTTACTCCCTCTGTCCCACAATTCTTGACGTTATGGTGCAAACTATTTGTCCCACAATGCTTGTCGCTCTGCAGCTCCCGGCCCCACGTCCTGTCCAATGGCTCAGCATCAGCAGCATCGACCAGAAAAGAAAATGAATAGAAAAGTTAACGCCCAGTCCATCTCTCTCTCTCTCTCTCTCTCTCTCTCCATCTGAACCAAATCTCACCTGCCCCCTCCTCCCCGGCGGACCTCCTCGATCTGCATGGGTGGCGGCCAGAGAAACGCTGCTGGGTGACGCTGGGGACCTGGGCGGCGGCGGCGAGCTGGGCTTGGCCGTGCGGAGGCGGGATCGAACGGCGCGGCGGCGGCGTGGAGCTGCAAGACGGCAACCTGCACAGAGCCGAGGAGCGCGGAGGCCTTCCCGACCTGCACGGCTTCGGCATCGAGCTGCGCGGAGCCCGATTGAGCCTGCCCCCTTGCATCCCCGCGGTCCCTCTCCAAATCGACACACGGCCGGGAGCACCAACGCAAGTGGAGCAGATGGCGGTGGGGGGCGAGCACGCGGCGGAGTTTGACGCGGCGCCGCCGCGTGGAGCTCGCACTGACGCGACCGACGAGCAGGCGAGGTGGAGATGGGGGCGGCCGTCAGGGGGAGCCATGCGGTGGCGACCTGCGCGCAGGCGAGGGGTGGGGATGGGCGGCGGTGAGCTAGGTGGCGGCCCAGCGGTTGTGCGCGTCGAGGGAGGCGGGGGAACTGAGCGGCGGCGGGCTGCTCGGGTCATCATGGTGGAGGGGCGGGCGGGAAACACGGCTGGCGAGTGGCGCGCGGCGAGCGAGACGCGGCTGGTTGCAGAGGGGCGGAGCTGGCGCGCTGCGCCCGGTGCTGACGGCTGTGGGCGGTTGGTGGGTGGAAGGTGGGGAGGAGGGGCAATCGACGGCCGGCAGGGGAAGGAGTGGAGCTGGAGTGCAGGCGCGCTGGAGAGAGAAGCACCAGACGAAGAATGGGAGGGAGCAATGAATGAGGGCAGCAGGGTAAAGTGACGAAGCACTTTGGTTTCCACGCATTGTGCTGCTAGAACGTCAAGAATATGGGACGGAGGGAGTATGTAGGAGTAAAGTCCGATGTCCATGATAGCTCTGCCTCGCACCTGGCCACCGTCGGTCGGCAGATAATCAAAGCCTGCGCTTCACTACAGCAACGCCATAGAATTGTTCCTCCTGCCAATGCCTGGATGCCTGATGAATCTCTCGCGAGGATCTACCAAAGCGGCAACAGGCAGCAGCCCCGGCCGTCTTCTTCCCCTGACGAATTCCCTTCATTTCGACTGATCTGCGGTCCTGCATGCGTGCTGACTATCTGCGCGTGCATTGATGCCATATGATGCAGCTAGCCATGTCTGGGGCATGCTAAACACCCTTCTTTCAATTAATGGACCTGCATTGCTTTGCTAATATTATGAAACAGTATTGGGAAAACAGAAAGACGCATTTGGAAGTAAAAATGACAAGTAATTTGAGAAAAATCTTAAATTTAGAATGACAAATATTATGAAACAGAGGGAGTATAACACCACAAAGATACTTTTTGATGTTGTAGTTTCTAAATCTTATCTTATCTAACTGGAGACTCCTTTTAGTGCTCCTCCCTGTTAATCACGATCGTAAAATATTTAAAATAAGCAAAGCATCCGACCTATAGTTTCGAGATCTACAATTGATGTTCTTTACCAGTAATTAATTTATCTACCTCCTCCCCCTAAATCCTCACGACTCTAATCCCTTTTTATAAAAGAAGTAGAGGGCATGTGCCCCTCAACATAGCGTAGATTGCTATTATCGCTGAAGGGTTATGCAAGAGCTAAGCCTCAATCTCTTAGTTGTTCAGCTTTCTTAGCATCCTGGGATAATTTTTTTTTTTTGGGACTTGGCATCGAAGCTATGCTAAAATAGAAGTATCAAATCTCGCTCCTCATCTTGTCTTGGTGCCGGTGAATGGTGTGTTACATGACGTTGCTCGATCAATTAATGAAGTAAAAGACATCTTACCCCATGATACATCAACTGCATACGTGAGTACTCATAGAGCGTGTGGACAGAGTACTCATTTTACATGCCAGTAACATTACACACCACAACGTTTTGAATAATATATAGCGCCTCGTGTGCAAATATTTGATCATGTAGTACTCTTTAGAGTATTTTTGAGTAAGTATGTGAGCATACCTAAAGTGATAGCTGAGTAGTATATGTGTCAATACCCAACATGCTACTCCCTCCGTCCCAGTTTAATTGGAACTGTAGCTTCATCCAGTTTTCCAAAATAATTGTCATTCTCACTTCTCAATGCACCTTTCTCTCTTTCCAATACAATCTATCTCTATCTCTCTCCTCCTTGTTTCCTGCGCACCTACCTTTACCATCTTTTCTTAATCTCCGTGCCGAGTGCTAAAACATCAATTATTTTAAGACGGAGGGAGTATTCCAAAGGCAGAAGTAACTACACTTGCGAACAGAATGAATTTTCTCTAAATTAAGATTACGATATATATACTAGTACTATATAGGTGTAAGACGACCATCCTTATATTAATTTTAATAAATGTCTAAAGGAACGGTGACGCGCCGATCATTTGTCACGTGGTTTCTCATTACTTATACAGGTCGTATCATGAAGAGCAATATTTTTTTTGTGGAGAGGGAAATGCTAATAGCATACTAGATCTACACGAGCCCGAAATTTTGCTGGATTTTTGGTTGACTAGCTACCTAGTTGTGTGCAATGTTGGTCGTCGGTAGCTAGACACGTGACTCATATCCAACCTAGAGTCGATCGGTCCGGCGTTGGACGACCCACCAGTCGGCCGTCGCCGCTCGCAACAACGTTACGTATTATACGTGCGCCGAAGGTCGTCGTTGGACCCACCAAGTCCTCCGTCGTCGCTGAGAGAGATCAGTGATCTCTAGAGTCCTCCGACTCCTCCCAGCCTCCAGCGCTTCACTTGCTCGATCGACCTGCCTCCTCTCCTGCCCTGCCATATATATGCCATCTTGGGCGGCCCCGGCCTCCGCAAACATGCATGCTCGCCTGAGCCTGCGGTGCGCCTCCCTCGCGCACGAGACGAGGATGCTTACATGCCACGGGAGCAGGCCGTGTTCCTCCTGTTGGGGAGGGACCACGGCGCGCAGGGCTTGCATCCCGGCCGCACACAAATGAACCCTGTCAGCCAGCCTATCCGCGACGGAATTGGCCATGGACACGCATGCAGAGACTCACTGGTGACTGCCCGCAAAAACGCGCCTGGGCGGTCCGGCCCCGCCGCGCGCTGCTCTACCCTGTCCTGGTCTGGATAAAACACCGTTGTACTCCGGCGGCGGCGTACGTACTCCTACGTGCGTAGTAATTTGCCAGTGGGTACCTACCAGCGGCAGGCCACCGCCGTCGTCGTCCGTCCACGACGCCACCACTGCAGACAGCTGAACGCACGCCCCGCCTGCCTGGCCGGGCCTCCGCTCCGCACGGGAATAGTACAGAATAACCCCGAACGGCGCCCGGCAGCGCGCATGCCGTCCGTCACGAGCGGCCAGTGCCCGTTCACTTGACCCCGTCCCGCTGACCACGGCAAACCAGGAGGCCGGGCGCCGCCGTTGCATTCCACGGATAAACCCGGTCGTCGGGTGCCGGTGAATCCGCTCCACGACGAGCTCTGTCGGAGTCACGCAGAGACCTGTCATCAATCATCACGTGCCCACGCACGCATGCAATCCCGCCGGGAGCCAGACACGCTCGCCGCTCGGCGCGGGCGTGGGCCGGGCTTAATTCGCCTCCTTCTCCCAGCCGAGCCGCAGCCGATCCGGGCGCGCGGTACGGACCCGTGCTCCCGGAGCGCCGTCGTCGTTAGTGGTCACCATCCGTCCTGTGTTTCGCAGCCACACCAGAGAGGAGACGACACTGAACGCGTTGACCGCCGGTTGGCCTGTGCTGTGCTGCCTCTGGCGCACTCGTCGCGGCAAAGCTATCGGGACAAACAGTGCCATTTCGCGCGCCCGCGCTGTTCAAAACCGCATATACGTACACTTTGGCGCTTTGGGTCTAAGGAATGCAATTACGATTTTCATTTCTTGAATCATACATTCTTATAAATATGTTTTTTTGGTACATTTCTGTATTTGTTAGTATATCCTAAACTAAAAGAAATTTGCTACTAGTTCTCAAGTGACTGAGAGATTAGCAAAATCTCAGTCACCTGAGAAAGAGACAGCTTCAAACTAAAACTCAAATTCCTAGATGCGAATAACGGCAAGACCAACCGTACGTGTGAGAGGTGACCCTAAAGCATACACTTTGGCGCTTTGGTTTTAAATATTGAATTATATAGATTTATGGAACTGTGTTTTTATATAATTTTATTCCATCATAAATTCAATGTCCGATGTCTAGATGTAAATAATGGCAACAACTATGGTGGGAGAGCCAATCCTGCCCATCTTAGCCCCATCTTCCATCACCAACCTTGGACGCAAAGGGGATGCCAGCATCTTTTCTCTTAATCGCCTCGTCATGCAACTTCGCCGAATATCACCCTAAATTCATACGGTAAATGACACACTATCCAAAAGTTGGAACCAATCCAAGATTATTTCTCTATAATTGCATTAATTCAAGATGAACCTTATTTCGTTCGGCGTATTTAACGCGTAGTTTCTCTAGAAGGAGTAGGGGCACATGCCCTCGTTCAGCATAATGTAGGGTATCCTATGCCGTGAAGACTTGTACACAAGTTAAGAACACATCATAAATTCTTAATGCGCTGCCGTTCTTAAGCAATAAGAAGATATACCTTCCTCTGAGATAAGATAAGAAAAACCCATACTGCAACGTAGTACATTCCACTGGCTCGACAGTCTAGTGCCATGTCTGTACGTACGAGTACGCTAAAAATGGGTTTTACGCAAAGCTAAAAGTACATGTTTTTTTTTCTAGAGAAGTCAAAAATCGTGAACTTTGACCACCTGATCATACAGTGTATCAAAATTAATTATGACTGTTAGATTTGTATTAGTTTTGAAGGGATTCGCTCGCACTTATTAGTTTTATTATCGAGCCGAAATGATCAGGTAGCTAGCTTGGAGTGGAAGTTTCAGCCGGGCTAGTAGGTGGTCCTTCGTAACTGGGTTGCTCAGCCGTGGAAGTTTAATTTCGGCAGCACCCGGCCGTCGCCGCTCGCAACTCGATCGGTGCAGAACAACTCTTTAAACAGTACTCCCTCTGTCCCAGAATACTTGGCGCCTTCCCTTTTTGGCATCACGTTTGACCGCTCGTCTTATTCAAAAAATTATGCAAATATTATTTAATTTTTCATTAATTTGTTTTAACATTCAAGATACTTAATCATGTCAAGTTTGTTTTAGCATTGCAAAAAAATTTTGAATAAGACAAACAGTCAAAGGTGATGTCAGAAAGTCAAAGGCGCCAAGTATACTGGGACAGAGGGAGAGTAGTACTTTACGTGCGGTGCGGATGCATTGTTGCCACAACGTGCGTCGATGGCCCGGTGCTGAGCCAGGTCCAAGCTAGGTTCAGATCACGCCCATGCCATGCCATGCATGTCAGTCAGTCGCCTGCCCGGCGAACCACGCCACCGTACGTCGTCACCCCGGCCAGTCGTCGCCGGCGGTAGGCAGGCAGGCAGGGATATTCATCCCGCAGGCCGCGTGCCACGCATGTCGATCAGCAGGGGGGCTGCCGTGCTTTCCTCCTCCTGTCATCATCACGAGCCGCCGCCCGCCGGCCTCGCGCCGGGTGCCATGCGTCGCGTCGGGACGGACCACGCTCCGTGCGCGCGGCTCCATCCCCTGCATTCCGGCCTGCGTGTACAAATATAGTATGAAGCCAGCCAGCCAGCACGGCGGCACCAGTTAGCAGCAGGAGCAGCAGCGCCGCCGATCGATCGAGGACCGGGACCTCCTGATGTGCCAACGGAATCGGTATATTCATGGTCCCCTGCGTACAAATTAACACGTAACGCTCCGTACGTTCAATACTAGGTTAAGCTTTTCGTTCTACGTACAACGTTGGCAAAGCAAAGCTCTCCTCTCACTCTATCTACGTTCCGGGTGGGCACGTACGCTGGCGGGACCACGACGCATCATGCATGCTGCGAAACGGATCCAGGATCAGCCGGAACGCGCCCACCCCCGACGACGGTAGGTCCGGCAGCGCGTACGTACCAGCGGCCGGCCCACCGCCGCCGTCGTCATCCCCGTCCATCCATCCTCTGTTTCAGCGCGCGCAGCCGGAGAGCAGAGCAGACAGCAAAGCACGCATTGAAGAAGCGCGTGCGCGATGGTGGAACAATGCAATGGCCCGGCACGACCAAGCCCTCCCTGTGCTCGTTTTGGCAATTCTTCACCATGCAAAACGGCGTTGAAGGCTAGCACTCGTTTAGGCTTCCACAAAAGATATGTCTGTCAGCAGGAATCTTGAAAATTAAAAAAAATGCACGTTAAATTCTTAGAACATTAATAAATGTTGTTCAACATTTCTTACTGGATATCTCTCACAGAGGTCAGTAAATTTCAAATCAAACTTGAGATATTATTATGCAACATTAGAATTCATGTTCTATGCTGCAAGATTAGATACTATCTTTTGAGTAGCTAGGCCGCTGTCTACTTGATATAGATGAATTAGGTCACCTAGGATGAAAATTGAATTTATAAAACAAGTTGGATGAGTGATGGCTTAGTAAGTAGTATTAGTGGGAGTTTCACATTGATTATTATACTGCATAGAGGACGATATATTTTTGTTCAAATATATCGTCCTTATTTGAATGTATTCGAACCATAGGCCACATGTATTAATTAGTGACTAATACCACATGACACAAAAAATTTGTTAAACTTATTCAACAATGTTACATGAATGTTTACTGCCTAGCGCAACTGCGCGGGCATATACAATCTAGTTGCATTAATTTAAGATGAACCTTATTTCATTCGGAGTTATTAACGCGTAGTTTTCTCTTGAAGGAGTAGGGGCATATGCCCTCATTCAGCATAATGTAGGTCTCCCTTGCATTGAAGACTTTCACATAAGTTAAGTATACATCACAAATTATTAATGTGTTGCCATTTTGTAATCAATAAGATATACACCTCCCTTTGAGATAAAGGAACCCACACAGCCATACGACGACGTAGTACCACTGAGCAGCATCTTTCGAAGCCATGTCTGTACGAGTAATCTAAAAATGCATTCTCGCCATTACAGTTTCACTAGCCAACGACTCCGCATGCACACAAAGCTAAAAGTGCACGCTTGTTTTAGAGAAGTAAAAAATCGTG
Organism: Eragrostis nindensis; assembly: GCA_012490785.1. Lineage (NCBI taxonomy): Eukaryota > Viridiplantae > Streptophyta > Magnoliopsida > Poales > Poaceae > Eragrostis > Eragrostis nindensis. The sequence goes on from JAAXCT010003942.1 coordinate 15,200, forward strand.
AACTTTGACTGATCATATTATGTATCAAATTAGGACTAGATTCGTAATTTAAAGGGTTTCGCACTTTATTAGTTTTAATATTGAGCGAAAATGATCTGCTAGCTTGGAGTGGAAGTTCAATTCAGCCGGGCTAGTATGTAGGTCGTCGTAACCGAGTTGTTCAGCAGCACCCGGCCGTCGCGCGCCGCGCGCTCGCATCTCGATCGGCGCAGAACTCTCTAAACAGTGCCTGCGGCAGGCATGTCGATCAGCAGGGGCCTGCCGTGCCTTCCTCCTCCTCAGGCCCGGCCCTGGGGGGGCTAGTGGGGCGGCCGCCCAGGGCCCCTCCCCGTCGGTGCAGTGCAGGCCAGCATACGGGACCAGTGGTGCTGTGGTGGTGTTGTGAACGCCTGTTTCTCCAGTCCCTTAGGGGCGTGCTTGGTTGCCAGCCAAAGCACGTCACGCCGAACCTTTGGCAGTTGTGTCAGAAGTGTGGAAGGTGCTTAGTTGATGAGGAAACAACGGCGCCCACACGAAGTCTAGTAGTTTTTCTTCCTTGCATGTTGTGGCGGGGTGTGGCGAGCTTTTAGCTGCCACAGACTGTGGCGTCGCACAAGTGGCGTGGTAAACTTTGGCAAGGAACCAAGCTGGTGCATGTACATCTCCGTCTGCTCGCATTGCCATTACATACACCATCGTGCCGGCCGCCGCATCTGCGCTGCTGCAATCTAGGCGGCCCACATGTCACATCGAGCGGCCAAGGCTGCAGGCTTTGCCTTCGGCTGGAACGCTTATGGGATTAAGGTCCTGTGGTATGCACTGGTTTGCAGCCACGAATATTTTCGTTCTTTAGTTTTCACCACTTCATGTGTTGAGAGAATACTGATAGAATGCTTTATGTTGATATCACCATCAATGATTATTTCGTGTCTGGAATGTTAAAAGAAACTTAAAGCTGACTTGCAGAAAAAAGTTTAATGAAAAAAAAAAGAAATGTAGAAAAAGTGGACATGAATAGTTATTTTGGGATTTTCAAGTGTTGTTGATGTTACTTTGTTTACATATGTAATGTTTAATATTTCGATATTCATATTGAGGGCCCTCTGTTTTTAGTTTTGCTCCGGGCCCTCAAAATCTCAAGACCGGCCCTGTTCCTCCTGTAATCATCACGAGCCGGCACCAGTTAGCAGCAGCAGCAGCGCCGATCGACCGATCGAGGACGTACCACCAGATGCACACATCGAACTCACGTCACGTGCCTGCGGAATCGGTATATTCATGGTCCCCTGCAGGATATGCAAGCACAAGCACTTGACTGTCTGTAAGTCGTTCCGTCCGTACAATATCATTTACAATATTATTTACAAGGTACTACTCCATGTTTCGTTCTACGACTACAAAATCTCATCACTCTACCCACGTTCCTGGGGCGCGCAGGGACCATTGATTGCATCATGCTGCGAAACGATCCAGGATCGACCGGGGCCAGTCCCTCCTCTGTTTTGCCGTCCATGCACCAACCAAACCACGAGGAGCTAGCGGATCCATCCTCTGTTTCAGCGCGCGCGGCCGGAGAGCAGAGCATGCATTGACTCGTTTTGGCCTTCACAAAAGATTTCTGTAAGTAGGAATCTATCAATCCTATCACCAGCCAAGCACAATGAGAAAAAAAAACATTTTGATTATGTCTAATATTATTATTTCAATAGAACAATGTGTGTCTGCTGAAAATAATCCACTAGTATGTATCAGAACCTAGAAATCCATTATTATCCAATTTGTAACAATCGAGTAAGAGAAACTATAATTTTGATTTCCGAATTTTTTTATTATATCCACAAATTACTTTAAAGAAATAAAATTAATTCCAAGGGGACTAAAACTATATATATCTCTTTAAAGATGTCAATGTGCTATTACTCTGTAACTACATAAATTTTAGATGCATTCTTCAAACCTGCTAATGCACGTGTAGTTTTCTCTTTAAAGAGTAGGGGCATTTGCCCCATTCAACATAATGTAGGTTTCCCTTGCTGTCAAAAATTTAGCATAAGTTAGGTATATCATATTTACTTTGTCACAAGCGCTTGAAATCCGTCGCTCTTTCAGTCGACGCATCGGCCGTCTGATTGTCATGCGAAGCGTGCGCATGATCGAACCAAACCGCAGTTTGTACATTTTGTTGTCGGGCCGGTAATTATATCGGATTTGGATTCGAACCCGTTATCAGTTTAAAGATTATTCTGCTATATAGTATATCTCTTTAAAGATGTGAATGTGCTACTCTGTAACTACATAAATTTTAGATGCATTGTTCAAAGCAGCTAACATGAGTGTAGTTTTCTCTTTAAAGAGTAGGGGCATTTGCCCCATTCAGCATAACGTAGGTTTTCCTTGCTGTGGATACTTTAGCATAAGTTAGTTATATAGAACACCAAGCTAGGATATATGACGCTTTGAAGCCAGTGCATTCGTTTTGAACTCATCTGCATTCGTTTGTATCATACCATGTCGTATATTTACTATTTGTAGGCTCCAAAAAAGCCTCCATATATCCTAGAAATTACCACAAGAAAGCAAATATCTAGCCATCGATTTAGATGGTCAATAAAATATAACCTTACCTCCACATTATTCACAGAAATTAAATTTAGGTTTATGAATTCACGGTTGTACCCAGATAAATTCGCGCACTCTGTTTTGACTGATTGTAGACTCCGTGAAGGGTTGGTAACGACCCACGGTTGTACCATGTCATTTCTTACGATATTTATGTGCCAAAAAATCACCACATGTAGCATCATATACGTAGGGAATGTGTTCATGTTTTTCCTTATAAAAGAGGGAAGGTGATTTTCAACATGCATCCAAGAGACTACGAAAACAAATATGGATATGCATCCAACTAATTAATTGTAGCGAAAGGGCATATAGCCTAGTGGTTACAAGAGCTTCATTTCCAGGATTTAACGGCGTTGTGCGTTCAGCAGGAGGCGACGTGGCCGTCGACAGCGAGGCGCTCGTGTTGACTTCGTGAATCCAAAGATTTGCCGGCTCAGTCTTCAAAGATGCTCATAGGGGTAGGGTTTGCGTATGTGCTTTCATAAGGGGTGAGTGTGCGTGCGTTTTGAGTGTCTGAGTTGTACTGTGTAATCGCAAAAAAAAAAACTAATTAGTTGTAATTGAAGCAACATGGTAGTAGTATGAAAAACAAATATGGAGTTGGTGTTGATTAGGATGCTTTTGTAATCAGGGGATGTAATATGCTTCAATATTAATGAAATTCCCTTTTCGTAAAAAAAATATTATATGCAGGGCTAATAATCTATATATGTGACACATGTCCCTATTTTAACAAAATTTGGACGCAATTGGAAGAGATTCTTCCGGCCGTAACAGCCAGCTGCAGCCACGTCAATCTCTTCCGATCGCACCATAATTGCTTCCTCTCTCTCTTGATCGCTCCCTTCATCATTATGAACAAGCTTTGATTTCTCGCTAGCCTTGCAGTCTTCCTCCAATCACCCGTTTTCACATCGCCGTACGTCAAAGGTCATCGGCTCACCGCCGTCAGTCCGTTCATTCTGCTGCTCTGCACCTCGAGACACATGCAGCCATATGTGCTGGCGAATAGGCGTAGTGGAGGAACAAGTCCGTGCTGCAGTTTCTGGAAGGGATCGTAGAGGTGGGTAACGGCCTAACGGGGAAGATGCATGATTTGTATTTTGGTACTATGCGCGCATGGACAAAAATAATACCTTCTCTAGATTTGCACGCGTTCATTTCTCATAAATTAGAGGAACAAGCCTATCAACCAGAGCAATCCTTGCTCGGGCTAGCAATTTCTAAACATTTAAATACTTAAATTTGCGAATCATAAAAACTCATGATCTCCTGTCTTTTGTTATGGATGGTCTTTCTTTAGCAATACTTAAAGTGGCATTATGTGATACCACTGATTTTTCAACTCTCTTATCACAAATTTGTTCAAGGAACACTTGTCATTGTAGAGAAATTATAATTCTCAAAGTTTGACGAACAAATAACCATAGTTCACGAATTAATTAATGATATTAAGTTAGATAACTAAAATGTTTTTTTCTGTATAGAAGTCACGTAGTATGTTTGTGCCTTATTATATTTATCTTATTTATTAATTATTTAGTCACATATGAACTAAGATGCCGAATATGGTGTACATATTCAATCAGGTATTATCATAATTCATACTTATGTGGTGTTACCATATAGTATTTTCTAGGCATGCTTTCCAAAATTATTGTGATAATATCAGAATGTAATATTAACAGAAAAATATTATTACAGAAAGAAATAATTCAAGCAGGAATATTGATATAAAAAGGTAAATGAGAGTTACCAAGGGGAGGGGGGTTGCATGCAAATATGCCAAGCATACCTTCGGTAGTTATGAAACAGTTAGCACGGAGAAAAACGTGATGCGAAACTTCCTTCCACTCACATATCTATATTCAAAAGCCAGGAGAGCAATAACATGAAACGTAGCATTAATAGGGACAAATAAACTTAATCTCTTTTTATAAATTAGTTGTTAACTAATGTATATAGAATATTGGCACATCTTTACGGCTAGGAAAGCATTCTGCAACACTGCCAGAAGCAAGCTGCGGCTTTATTCAACCATGGACATAAGAGATGGGATATGAGCAACTCACAATATAAGGCAAGGAAAACAAAACCCGAAGAGTGGTAATGAGAAAGGCATAGGAATATAAAAGGCGTATATTAAGCAATCTAGTAATAAAATGCTTTATGTAAATATAGCAATGAGAAAGGAAAAGAAAAACGTGTGAGCTTCCTAAGCTGTGCAAAACCTAGAAAGAGGTAGAACAGTATTTATCTATGTGAAATTAAAATACAGTGGTGCTGCTAGACACAATGTCCAACTCCAGATAAAAGAAAAAAATGATTTGTGTAAAGCATTTGAAAATCTGCTGAGATATCTTCAATTTGAGACATTAATGAAAAGAGAACTAAACTTCTTTAGTGGAGCCAATGGGGGAGAATAATTTAGAAGGAATTGCTCTAACCCAGTATATAGGATATACGAAAAAAATCTTTTGTATTTAGTAAAACAATATTTTTCTTTTCTTTAACATGTGAGGAACTATAGAATTGATTTGGGACAAAAAAAATGTACAAATTTCCAATCCTTGTGTCCAAACTGCATACAACGAATTCCCATGAAACCTAGGTCCTTTCACTTAACTCAATAGGTAAATTCAGTCATATCATCAAAATCCGCCAAACTGAAACATCTAGAGCAATACCTTATTGCAGAGATTATGTCATGATAGGCACAC
>JAAXCT010003943.1:0-20468 GCA_012490785.1 Eragrostis nindensis
CGGCAAGGACGACAATGTCGCTGCAGGAAACAGTTGCAGGGCATATGACTTCAAGCAACCTCTTGGATTCTTCAATGACATCGAACCCACCAAGTGAAAGATTTGCAGGGTCCGTCCTCTCCGTGCCGTTACCTTGAATCAATACTGAAGCATCGCATCCCTGAGATCAAAAAACTTCAACTCGTAAGATGATTTGTGCCATTGTGCATTGCTTGAGAGAGTATTCACAAGCTAGGTCAGGTGCAGTTGCATAAGCTGCCCTTTAGCACAAACATGCAGATACACTTCTTGAATGAATGGATTGATATTTTGCAACCTGGTAATCAACTACTAGTAGGCATCAATGATGGCCAAAGCTAACCAGTACCAGATAGTCTACTTCTACCATTCTAATAAAAAATGGAATCCATGCATGCTACTATCATACTCTGATTCATAACAATTGATGCCTGATTTGAACACTAAAATAATGCCGATGCCTGATTTGAACGCTGACTTTGTCAGAGGATGCAACTGTGATTCATAACAAATTTGCTGTTTGGACTATTAAATTGCGCCTTGTTCAGAAAACCAGCAGCAGCACCTAAACTACTACTAGAATTGGCGATTCTTCAATTTGGTTAGGTCTGCATCGTTTTAAGCAGCAAAGGCAAACTAATCTGAAACTCAGACTGCACCCTGTCGATATGTGACCACAGCCTAAAATGGCCGAGATCTCTGCATGCACAAAACTCCCCAGGTTGCAATGTCACATTTCTTTAACCAAAAAATGCAAGCAGAACTGCAACGGCAATGCGAAGAATCAGACAGAGTCCACTCCATACCTCGACGAAGCAGTCATGGAAGACCAGCCTGAGGAGCTTGCCGGGGATGGTGGGGTCCAGGGTGGAGGCCGACCTGACGACGTCCCTCACCGCCAGCTCCACGCCCGGGCAGGACATCGCGTAGTAGCTGGGCGAGAGCTGGCCCAGCGAGGACGACGTCGACGGCGTGGAGCTCGGCGGAGCAGGCGGCGGCGAAACCGGCGCAGGGGCCTGCTTCGGAGCGGGGGCCGGGGACGGTTTCGGAGCCTGCGGCGGCGCGGTCGGAGCCGGCGAGGCGGGTGGAGGTGGCGTTCTCGGCGCCGGCGCCGCGGAAGGGGACGGTTTCGGTGATGGTCGTGGCGTGGGTGGAGACGGCGAGGCGGGCGAAGGTGGCGGCCTGGGCGCCGGCGCCGCGGAAGGGGACGGTTTGGGAACAGGCCGCGGCGCGGGTGGCGGCGTCGGCGACGCGGGTGGAGACGAATGTTTTGGCGCCGGTGCCGTGGACGGGGACGGTTTTGGAGTCGGCCGCGTGGAAGGTGGAGGCGACGGCCTCGCCGTCGGCCTCGCGCGGGGTGGAGTCGGCGTGGGAGCCGGTCGCGGAGACGGGGCCGGTTTCCGAGCTGGCGCGGCGGGTGGCGGGGACGACGGCTTCGCGGCCGGCGCCGGGGGTCGAGACACCGCCCGCGGAGCCGGCGCCGCGGTTGGCCGGAAAGACGACGGCTTCGCGGCCGGCGCCGTCGGCGGCCTCGACTGACTCAGAGCCGGCGACGGCGACTGCGAGGCGGCGAGCACCAGCAGCGCCGACAAGACCAGCATTGAGCAGACGGCGCCGCGGAGCCTCTGCCCCATCGCGCAGCCGAGGGCGACGAGCAAACCGAGCACGTCGTCCCTCCTAGAGCGAGGAGGAGGCTCGCTCACGGCCTCACGGGCTAGCGCTGCTGCGCGCAGCGCGAGAGCGTTTCTCTTGGCTTGCCTACTGATGGGAACGGTTTTCGGCGTGTGCAGCGAGCGAGAAAGAAGTGACGGGCGCTGTGGAGCGTGGCGAATCTATCGTGACCGTGTCTCTGGGTTCTCTCTTTCTCTGGCTGGCATTTAGGGCGGCAGCGGGCAGCGGCGGCACGTAGCGCGATCTACACGACGCGCGCGCGCCCAACGCCCAACGCACGCTACACGTACGTACGTACCGAGACGGCGCGCGTGACGACGTGGGGATGATGCAGGCGGCGGAGGGCGGTTTTTGTTTGATGCCGTGCCCGCTTAATTCCGTCGCCGTACTATACTTCACTAGAGCCAGTTGCCGGTATGCATACAACTGGTAGCTAGCCCCACGCCATCGAACAGTCATGCGAGCCCCGTCGCCGTGCTCGGCGCCTTCGCTTGGATTATTATGCAAAGCTCCGTGTATCGAGCTTAGCTTATCTTAGAGCTTACCTGCCGCTGATGCCCGTCTACCCGGTGTAAATGCGCTCACGCGGCGGCACTGCCTCTGTCCCGTTCAACTGCTCCGTTTTACCACCACGGCGGAAGCCACCGGGCCTCTTCCTTCCGGGAGCTTCTTTGGGCTGGGCAAGCATGGCCGCCGGGTGTAGCATGTGGATGCAGTGTTCATTGATGGCGACCGAGCGGGCGGGCGGGGTGGCGCCTGGCTGGGGTCCAGCCGAGCCGAGAGAGAGAGAGAGAGAGGGAGGGGGCGACGTCTCTTGATGGTGCGCTATCAATGGCCGCATTCACTTCTCTGCGTCGCTGTTAGTTGGCGACGAGAAAAAGAGGCGAGGAGGGAGGAGGGAGGCGGGCGCGGGACCGCCCGGCTGGCCGTGCCCGAGCGCGCAGGCCGGGGCGCGTCGAGTCGCCATGGCAGCCGCGCGCGCCCTACCCAACCTCCCGGTCCTTCCTGCAGCTACCGATCGACCAGGGCCCTGGTTTGGCTGGGTGACTGATGAGATTGACTAAACTGTACTTGACACTGTGGCGCCATCTCCATTCTGGGGCTTTCAAACTGGGCACCGAAGAATCTGTCGTCGTCCTAGCCGCCTCAGTCGATCAACCATGCATGTGCCCGGCGCTCGATCGTCCACACCTCCAGCTGCTCCGTGCTCGCCAACGACCAGTACACTACTGCATGCATTGTGTTACTGGAGCTGCATGCCCGGCACGTGTGGCCGCGTACTGCTATAGAAGTGGATACAGCTGTCGACGAGCTTCCTCCCACTCCCACGCGCTTCACTCACTGCCACAGGATCTCATAATCTGAAACATTCATGCGCCCATCATGTAACGCAGTACTAGTATTTCGGGGAACATGCTGAAAGAGGAGTATCATGCAGTTTACTCCGATCCATCCCGATCAAGAAAGAGAGTAGTAGATCCAACACACAGCACACAGGCAACATTTTGCAGCTAGAAAGTCTATGGCAACACTGAATGAACGTTTCATGGTCCCTCTACGCGGGAGTGCATCTTTGGAAAACTGCAGGGTGTCGATCACGAGGTATACTCACTGGTTCTGGTTTTGGAGGCCTTTTTGTGAGGACCCTGAAATGGCAGCTCTAGAGTCTGAAGACCTCGCATCAAATTGGACACATAACACTAACATTGCGGGGCTTTAATTTAGTACTACCTCCGTTTTTGTTTTGATGTTGTTCAGACACAAAAGTTAGTGCAAATTTGCACTAAACACCATGTCCTAACGACATCAAAATGAAAATGGAGGGAGTATACATCTCTTGCAGAAGCAGAAGTTGGCAAGTGCTACGATCATCAGTATACAAGTATTTCTAGTCTGACGTATTCTTACCCCTTGAAAATAGCACTTATCAACACGATGAGACATGATTCGTTGACGCTGGTTCGTCAGATCCATGCGCGTAGTTTGCTCGTGGGATATCCACTCCATATAGTCCCGTCTTCGTAGAAGGTTTGCAGCTTATGAGATCCTGAATAGCAATGTCAAGCGAAGAGCTCCTCTGCCTATGGACACCGATTACAGAAGGTACGAGAAAAATAGTTCAGGTTAATCTAATAGGCTTCCATCACAACAGCTATGTCAGGCATGCTAAATGTGTTAAAACTGTTGTACTACATTTGTGTTTTCAAAAAGAGCAGGAGCGCTGATAGAAGAGCAAAAATTGCATCCTAATTTAATGGTATAGAAACCAGTAAATAAGAACGAAGAGAGCAAAAGCCTTCAAAGACAAAGGGTCCAACTGCTATCTGCAAATGAGTTCGAATCACTGCCATGGTTGATTAGCTATTGGCTGGAACCTGGAACGATTGCTAATTGAGCTCGAAGGACTACTAGGCGACATGATCCAGCAGGCGGTGCTTTCATTCTGCCGTATTGTGAGCTACATTGTTGCTCTTTTTCCTCTTCTTGCTCGTGTCAAGGTATTGATCCAGTGCCAGTAGTATCCCCAGAACCTCTTCATTCCCGAGGATGCCCCATTTCTTAGCCAGACCTTACGAGCCCTCTTCATAATCAGCTTCTGCTTCTTCAACTTCGTCTTGAGTCTTGGACTGCGCAAAACATGCTTGCTTCCTTCAGTCTCGGTCTTCTGCTGTTCCTCCGAGAGAAGGATAAAAAAGGGATTATGTGAATGGTTTTGTTGTTTGATCCTACACGATTTGGCATTCTACTTCTGAATAAAAGTAAGTTGAACATATGAAGCTGACTGTAAGCTATAAGAAACAAAGGACATACATAAGTGGTCGCAGTATAGTACCTGATGGTCCTTTGAGCCCTCCTGTAATTATGCACTGAATTCACTTGCAAGCAGTTCGGGCCAGACTGATCTGTTGCAAGTGCTTATGGTCGACAAGACTTTGTTTCGCGCCGTGTCGACACGAAGCATGTAACGGGCTTTGTGAACGAGCTGCCACGAAACTTGCCCCCAATGATCAACATTTTCCGACACTGTCGTAGTCGGTCATGACGAAACAGAGGACGTCATCTTCGTCCACGCTGAGGACGGGGTCGTCGGCGTGAGCCGCGGCAGGCCCGAGTCGCGGAAGCTCTCGCTGTCCCAGAGGTCTCCGACGCGCAGCGCAGCCGCGGCATCCTCCCGCCACTCCCTGAGGTCCGGCGAGAGCGTCCAGGTCCGCAGCACGATGTCACCGGCGTCGTCGGGAGTGCTCCCGTAGAAGCCGTCCAGGGTGGCGAACTTGATGGCGCCGCGGACGCAGCCCATGGTCCGGAACTCGTGCGGCCGCGGCCGTATTCGGATGGGGTAATCGATTGAACAGCCCGCGGGCAAAGGGACGAATGTGAGCTTGGGCTCTGGCGCTAGCAGGTTGCAGATGATGGCGCCTGATAAGAGATCGACCCAGCAGACGGAAGAGCCCGCGTACGAGAACGTCTTGTCGATGCTGAAGGAGGGGTGATGGTCCCAGTTGAGCAGATCAGAAGGGAGGCGCAGAGATCGCCTCACCCATTGCCCTGCTTCTTCTGCTTGGTTCGGGCTGGCACTGGCAGGCGACCGCCACAGGAAGATATCGGCCTTGCGAAACTCGGATCTTGCTCTGACGAGCTCGGCCAGCACGTACGATCCCTTACCACCGAGGCTGAGGATGGCAGCTCCGCGGCCAAGGCCATGGAACGAGTATGGATCGGGGAGCTGGGGGATCGCGGAGAGCGAGCCGTCGGAGGCGTCGTAGACGAGGTAACACCCGTTCGAAGGGTGGCAGGAGGCGGGGTTACCGGGGGTGTAGTTGCCGGCGTAGAGGGCGACGAGGGATTTGTCGGTGCTGGAGATAACGCCGCCGTGGATCCTGTCATGGTACGCGAAATTCAGCATGGACAGCTGGGTGATTTCGGGGGGAGCAAGGGCTTGCGGATCGGGCTTCATGGCCTCCAGGTCGGCCGGTAGAGCAGCCCAGCTCTCGTCGAGCGTCTTGGCTCTCTTCGGCCGGTGATCGTCGGTTTTTGTGGCTACCCCGAACTGGAACCACACGATGCGATCCAGCAAGACCCATGGCGGGGCCATTGATCGAGGCGGCGCTGCGGGTGCGGCGATCTTCTTCTAGGGCGAGCAGGGAGAATTGCGGCGATCTTCTTCTAGGCAAACCTTCTCTCCCTCGAGGCGTAAAAAGAGCGGATGATGATGAAAGGATCGATCGGCGGCGCGCGGATCGCGCGGACGGTGGACGTAGTGCGGATCATCATGACGCCATAGCCGGCTAAACGACAAACTGAGCGGGCTGCCAATCAAATGGAATCAGGTGGGATCTCTCCCCGTGACCGAACAAATAAACAAGCCCAAAATTGGAAAATGGTCAAGAAGCTTAGGCCGATAGGCCCTTCCGGCGGCGCCACTAGTTGGGCCTGGGTTGGGCCTAGAAGGTTTAGGGTTCCTTCGTCTCCAAAGCGAACGCCCCGCCTCCGCACCGCTCCGCTCCTCCCGCCGGCGGAACTCACCGCGCGGCAGTCCTCGGTGTCTGGCCAACACTGCCGCGCGCAAAACAGCCGGCTGCCTTCCCGCCCTCCTCCGCCGGAGCCGCAACAGGAAGCTCAGCCGCCCCGCTTCTTCCCCGCCGGCGCGCGTTCCCGGGCTCCTCCGCCTCATCTGCCCTAGACCTAGTCCGGCCTCGTGCTGCCCTCGTCGGCAACGGCTCCCGTACTCCGTCCCCTGCCTCCTCCTCCGCCGGCGTCCCGCAGTAAGCTTGCCCCGACGTGGATCGAGCCGCCGCCGCTCCTTGTCGCGACGCCACAGGTACTTGCTCCTGGCCTCCTGGGATCTGAGTCGGGGAACAGAGGAAACGCGGGAGCGCTCGTGAATGCATGTTGACCCGATTAATTCAGGCTTCAGAGAGTCTCTGCCGTAGTGTTGCACCCTACTATGAGTTTAATGGAACATGAACTGCTTTACTATGTAGCTGTGCGAACTCTTTATATCGTGGGAAAAATAGTCTTCGCAATTTTCTTTTACTAAATAGTAGCCGTCGCAAAATAATATGAATACCGTGTAACATAGATTGATTGGATATGGAAAGTGATATCTGGCTACTGTGCTGGTATGTGCAGAATTATGGAGACGGAATCTTATGAAATGGATGGGGAAAAGGAGATTTGCCAAGTCAAAGTGAAGCGATGAGCAACGGCGGCGGCGGGAAAAGCAGCAATCCGGCCAAAGGGTGGCGAGCGGAGGAGGCCATCGCTGGCAATCGCAAGGCGCTCGAGGCTCTCCGGGAGCTCGTGGCTTATCCCTTCCTGTACGCCCGCGAGTCCCGTCTTCTTGGCCTCAAGGTATCATGTCCACTCCTGTTGCGCCTTTACCAGCCTTTGTTATCGTCCGCTATTCCCTTGGGTAATCTATCAATTGGATAATCGCATTTGAGCTTGCGTTTTGCAGTGGCCCAGAGGCTTGCTGCTCCACGGCCCCCCTGGCACTGGAAAGGTGCTGCATTTACATTTGCAATTCAATATCTTAGTTCTGATGCAAACTAGAAGCTTGGAGTTACTGAAATTGGTTTCATTTTACTGGGTGATGTTGACATGCAATTGCTAAACAGTATGCTGATTGTTGTTTCGGCAGACAAGCCTTGTTCAAGCTATTGTTCGAGAATGCAATGCACACCTGACAATGATCAAGTACCATATTTTCTGTGCGGTCTTTCTGTTGAGTGCAAGACAGTTTAGTATACATTGCTGTTTGATTCTGAAGTCTTGTGTGCTGATCTTGGCAGTCCATACTCTGTGCACAAAGCCCATGTTGGAGAGGGTGAAAAGTTCCTGCGTGATGCTTTCTCCGAAGCATATTCACAGGCTGCACATGGTAAACCAGCCCTCATATTCATTGATGAACTTGATTCCATATGTCCACGTCGCAATAATAGGTAAGTTTCTTTATCTGTATGTCGAGAATTAATTTTAGTGGATGGAAACAATGAATCTTAATGTACTTTCACAGGAGAGAAAACCAATCTCGTATTGTTGGACAGCTTCTTACTCTGATGGATGGCAATAGGAAATCATTGAAGACGCTTCCTCACATAGTTGTTGTTGCATCCACCAACAGGTGTGAATATGTCAATTTCTGTTCGTAGATCATTGCCGGCATATTTTAAAGCCCATGTTTAAGTGTCCACCTACTTGGACTTGATTTCTAGTCTGTATAGTGTACCATATAAATTTTGCTGCTGAAATAAATGCATATGTTTCAAAGTCCTTAAATCTTTTCGTGAAGGCTTCTTTTCTGGTAATTGGCTTTCTTCTTGAAAGGGAACACATTGTTATCTCATTAGGGTGGATGCCATTGATCCAGCTTTAAGAAGACCAGGACGTTTTGACTCGGAGATAGAGGTCACTGTTCCTACAGTTGAAGAACGGCTGCAGATTCTCAAGGTAACATAATTAGATACTTTAGTGTTATTTTTCTGTCTATTATTTGATGATTTATTTTGTCTTATTGTGGCACTCTCTTTGTATGGTTGACTATTTAAAGAATTCTCTTCAATGGAAGCACATGTGTGGGTATGGTTTAACTGTAATTTTATGGTTTCAACCACTTGTTCGCATATGTATTGTGCAGTTGTGCCTTAATACTTTTTCAAGGCAGCATATCATAGGCTATATTTCTTGAAACCTTGGACCCATCTTCATGACGTCTTACATAAGGCTTAATGTTATTGGCCTTTATCTTCTTCAGCTTTATACCAAGAATCTACATCTTGATGAAATGTTGATCTTCAAGTCATTGCTGCATCCTGCAATGGTTATGTCGGAGCTGATTTGCAAGCTTTATGTCGAGAAGCTGCCAAGCTTGCATATCATAGAATGTCAAACTTATCTGAGGGTGACAAAGTACTTAAGCTGCTTGTGGAGGACTGGGAATCTGCTAGATCTCTGGTGAGACCAAGCATGACAAGAGGGGCAGCCAAAGAAATTTCAACTGTTTCATGGGATGATATAGGAGGCTTGATAGATCTAAAGGTAAGATATTCCATGTTTAGGCTTCCTTCTTACGTAAACCAATTTTGATGGTCATATTTCTTTTTATTTAGAAAAAGCTTCAGCAAGCTGTCGAGTGGCCAATCAAGCATTCTGCTGCATTTGCTAGACTTGGGATTTCACCGGTCCGTGGTGTGCTCTTGCATGGTCCACCAGGGTGCTCAAAGACTACCCTTGCAAAGGCTGCAGCTCATGCTGCTCAAGCTTCTTTCTTTTCATTGAGGTTTGTCTGATAAGTGTAGGACTATGTCATATCTGAGACAGATAATAGCTCACTTGGTATTTAAAGCATGTTGGGTAAGGATGTTGATTTAACATCTGGTATCCTGAAATCTACATAAGAGTTATATACTATAGGTATTCAGATCAATATAGTCCTCAATGCTCACTAAGGTTTCTTGTAAATTCTGATTACAGTGGTGCAGAACTTTACTCGAAATATGTTGGAGAAGGTGAAGCTCTGTTACGAAGAACATTTCAGAAGGCACGTCTTACTTCTCCAAGCATTATATTTTTTGATGAGGCTGATGCAATTGCCCCCAAAAGGTATACTCCTACACCGAAATCATCTCCTGTAACAGGCACACAAATATTTGAGGTCCTAGATAAGAGAAGCATAATTTTAATGAAAGCGATGTGTTAGAACTGCCATAACTCATAAGAATGGATATGAATTATTGCAAATCATTATTTATAGGAGTAGTGACATTTGCATTGATGCAGTATACATATGTAGAAATTTGAACAGTGTGATGTTAAATCTATTTTTTTGTGAAAATTGTTCCTTGGAAATTCTTTCGGTAGCTTACACCTGCACCTGGACAGTATGTGGGGTAGAATTCATGTGAATTTGGGTTTGTTCGCTTGAAATATTGTTTTTAGCTTTCTGAATACTGAGCGTGACTTTGAATTTTATGACTATATAGCTTACATCTGCACTAGTGTGACCTTAATTTTTTTGAACATATAGCTTACATCTGCACTAGTGTGACCTTAATTTTTTTGACCATATAGCTTACATCTGCACTTGTGTGACCTTGTAGAACTGGTCCTGGTGGGAATTCTGGTGGCAATGCCACAGTTGGTGAAAGACTGTTGTCAACTATGTTGACTGAAATGGATGGTTTAGAACTGGCTACGGTACCTCTTACATTAATAGTTTTTGACGTGATGTTACTGATAAAATCTACATACCTATTCAAATGCTATCTTCTTTGTTGTAGGGTATTATTGTATTGGCTGCTACGAATCGCCCAAATGCAATTGATGCTGCTCTTCTGCGCCCAGGGCGTTTTGATATGGTCTCTTACTTTTTCTAACGTCTCTTTGTGACTTGTGAGGCATGCACCAATATAGACACAATAATTTTCCATTGACTTGCAGGTTCTGTATTCCACCACCACCAGATGTGGAAGGGCGATATGAGATACTACGCATCCACACAAGGAAAATGAAATTGGGGGAGGATGTAGATCTTTGGAAAATTGCAGAGTGTACTGAGCTATTCACTGGTGCTGATCTTGAAGGCCTTTGCAGGGAAGCTGGAATGGCTGCACTGAGGGAAGATCTCTCTGCAAATTTGATACGGAACACACACTTCCAGGCCGCACGAAATTCATTGAATCCATCTCTTACAAAAGCAGTCGTTGATGAGTACTCAAATGCAGCCATCAATGATTTTTCAACTCGGAGGAAACATTAAGATCTTATTTATTTTCATATGTTGTCCTGATGTAAAAGTTACTTCAGTTCAGTGTAATCTTGCAATGCTACCTGCTTGAGCTGTAAGCTCCTTAAGTTCCTTTTCTGGAATGGAATATATATGATTTGCTATTTTGCCTTTGTTGTCTAAACATATAAGATAATTGGTTTCATGTGATTCATGTTCATCTTCTTTAGTACAGATACCCTGTCATACGCCTACCAGAGGCTGACAGGCTCATAGTGTAGCAGCATTGCTGTGAGGTCATGCAAGATTCAGAACAAGATCACGAAGGGATGTTTCGTTAAAAAAGAAAAACTACACCACTATTTTCAGTCAACCTCAATACTGGTAAATCAACAAAAGCTGTGTTTATCTCAGTCCCAGGTGCTGCTCAATAAAATACTTTACAAGAGAACATTTCAGAGGGGACTTGTAGTATAGCAACTCTTATACATCTCCGTTTCTGTACACTAAGAATGCGCTGGTCTTGCAGTAGCGGCATGCTAGTGCCTTCCCACTGGAGGTTGGTGGGGTGAAAGCCAACTGGGAGAGCCCCAACGTCTGGCCTTCGCAGAAGCTTTTCCTGCAGGTGATCAGCGGAAGTGGCAACATCAGCAGTGAAGAGCTCGGAAGAAAACGGCTTGTTGAGCAAACATACAATCAGTAATACTTGAACCGTGTCTTCAGTTACAGAAGCTTTGTAAGGTTTTATATAATCTGATAAAAGAAACTTCATCTTTGTGCGAATTGACACAAGTAGTGCATGGTAAAAATGACGAGTTACCAAGCCAAGAAAGTATGCGAAATGCAGTAATTCCAAAGCAAACCATGTAGAATGTGGAATCAACCTTCAAATACCTTGCAACGTCCATTAATTTTGAGCCAATTCGTTTTCTTCGGCGTGATGGTACTACCCAGATGGCTCGAAATCCACAAATTGCCGGAACAGCTTCCTCTTCACAAATTATAACACCAGTATCCCGACACTCTTCTTTGTTCTTGACATTATGACCATGACGTCTTAATATTTCCCTCTTGAAACTAATCTTTCCAAACTCTAGTGTATGATCTGTTTTTTCTGATTTGATATTATTAGCTGGAAAATCACTAGAGCTTTCTTCTGAAGAGCATGGGATAACCTTATGCGCTGTTTTTATTGGTTCAGTGACAAGGCAGCCCACTATCCTCTGGCAAGATATGTACAGATAAACCTATACAATAACGATGATTTTGATTTATTACCAGGTAATAAAATGCAATAGAGATTGTAAAATGGTAACTAAGACTATAATTTTACCCTGCAAAGCTTATGAAGGAGCTGCCCTTCGCCAAATCCCAGCTCCTTCTCCATCACTTGGATCACCTCTTGGACCTGCCATATAAAAACATGGCATTACATGACTTAAAACACAAATCAATTCGACTCACATAGGATTCATAAAGTTATGGAATAGAGTCATTTACTAGCATCGGCCAATATGCAGATAGATTACATTAGCTGTAATGTAATCACACAACCGTTTACAGTCTGCATTTCTTCAGAAAAGTGGTGCGTTTTAAACATTTCAACATGACGAGGAATTGGCTCGGGAAGATTATACCTTACTGTTTCGCATATAAGAGTTCTCATCGGTCACAAGAATCACCCGGTCACCGCCCTCAGACTTTGCAATTACAGTTTCATTGCGCCATCCCTGCATCAGCTCATAGGTTAGATGCCGACAACACACTGCAACAAACAAGAACACAGATTAACGTGAGTAACAGCAATACCTTGAACGGCACGCCCTCGAAGTAGCTCTTGTGATACGCCTTGTGCACCTTCTCGTCGTCGTCGTTCCCGCGGGCGTACATCATCCCGCAGACGGAGCACGTGTGGAGGAGGAAATCGGACTGCCCCAGCTCCAGATGGAACTGCGCGTAGGTCCTCTTCTTGCTGCGGAGCTCACCGCCGGAGCAGTTCTTGGGCCGCAGCTTTGCCTCCGCCGCCCGGCGCTTCCTTGCCCGCGCCCCTCATCACCACTGCCCAAACACACAGAAATGGACGGACCAATTTAGGGTACCAGCTTCAAATCCGCCAACCGAATTCGCCAGTCCGCACCCGAATAAAATGCGAACGAATACACAAATCGTTTGCTGTTCGCGTTCTTGGATCGGACACTACGGAAACTGAGCACATGAATTTTAAGATTTGGTACCAGTAGGGGAAAGAGGACGAACCTGTTCGGATCCGGTTCAGGGGCCTGCCGCTTGAAGAAGGCGCTGATCTTAGGCTGCATCGCCTCGCCGCACCTTCTTGCAGTTTCTAGTCTCCCCTTCCGCTCTGTGCTGCCGTACAGGGGGGAGGAGGCGGCGGCGGCGACCGGCGGGAGGCGGCGCTTTGGGCGTTTGGGAGGAGGCGCAGATGGACAGTGACGAAATCGCGCGGGTTTCCAAAAAGTTTTTTTTTTTTGAGGTGAAAAAAAAAAAGTTGACGTGGGATTCCAAAAAGTTGACGTGGGATTCGGCGCCAAAACGACTGCCCCCAATTTGAGTGGAATCCCAACGGGTCAAATCTTTTGGATCTGGGCATGATACACAAGATTTTACATAAATCATAAATGCGAATTTGTGTCGCATTTTGAAAAGTATATCTTCATGATATTCACTGCTATTTAAAACATCATATATTTAGAAGTTTCTAAGGGATGTATTGCTAACCATCTAGAATTTTTTCTCAGTAAGGTTACATAAGGAAAACATTCACTCCCCTATTGCAAATATAGGTATTTTTTGTATTCTCAAACATAAAAATACCAATCATTCTCACTAGATAAAAGGATTCGAAACTAAATAACGAGTGAATTGATTTCTTTTATTTTCATGCACATAGTTAACTGTTTTATAGGTTTCCATAAAACATATAATCAAATACGTGGATATTTGACAGATAAGTCGTGCTACTAATTTCTTGTCCAAATATTTGAAGGGGCATTTGCGTTTCTACCCCTGGTTGCATCTCATTGCGAATTTACCCCTGTTTTTGAAGAAAACTAGAGGTACAGTAGGGGTAAGTTTTTGCTTCAGTTTGAAAAATCAGGGTAAAATCGCAAAGTTGAAAAATGAGGTAAAATCACAATTGGCTTCGAAACCAGGGTAAAACACCAAATTCCATATTTGAAATACAAGATGGTGCCCACTGCAAGGAGAGAGTAGCCATTTAAACATGTAACAATCTAATATGGACATTGTAAACTTCTCTTCTCTGCTTATGAAAAGGCAGCGCTAGCTCTCGTTTTTCAAAAAAAAAAAACTTGCCTTGTCAGTGCCACATATATATATGATAAAAACACTACACCGATATATCTTGCAGTCTTTGTCATTAACTTGGATTTTACCGATGGACCTAAAAACATAAGAGTAGACGTCATCCCTGACCTGTGAAAATTTGTTGGTCCAGTTATATATATTTCTAAAACGTTACAACCAGATTAAACTCCCTTACAAAAAAAAACATTGGATTAAACCTTTGAAATCAAACATCCGTAGCTCAAATTTGTCTCTCAATTTTAAATTCATCCCTAATCCAAGTTAGTCCCTCAAAACATATAGCTCTGGAAAGAAAAAAAAACTCGACCTGCGAGGGGTATGACGGCCCCTAGGCATTTTGTTAAGAAGAACGATCTTCTCACACAGATCGAGAAAACCCCCGAAACCTCCTCCGCATAGCTCTTGGAAGAACAAGGCCCAAATACTTCAAGAAATGATTTATACTGTTTTGTCCTTTCATTTGAAAATAGAGAACCTGATGCGTTATAACCAAGAACATATTTCAATCCCAATACATTTTATTGACATATACGGTAGCATATAGCGGCAGAGCCGTATCAGCAAGTAAATAGCTTACGCAAATAGCTTACTTAATATGAAAGGAGCTTACTTTTCCAAGTCGTGAGTCACTTCATCTCCAATCCTCATCCTCTCTATTCGTGGTGATCTATGTGTTTGACCTCCCAAATCTCACATTTTATGTCTAAACACAGTCCGGGATTCTCCAACACACACGAGCAACTGGGTCCAGTAAAGTCAACCCTGACTAGACTTGGAATAAACACAGTAGTAGCACATTTCGGCGGGATTGAATATGTTGGCCTCGTGCGTTTCGCCTTGTGCTTAGGTGTTCACCGAGGAAATCTATGCATCTCACCGACCTCTCGCTGCAAGCATCCCCGCGACCTGCATTCTTTGAGCGCGGATCTCGGCGAGCAGCGGCGTCTCTCTAGATCCCCAAGAAACCAGCTGCTCACTCGCCTCGCCAAATGGAGCCCGTCGGCGAAGACGGCGCCCAACGGCTCCAGGAAGCCGGCGGCGACAGCGGCCGCAATGGCCAGTGCTCAGTGGCCTCCTCCCGCTGCGGTTGGCTGGGGCGGCTGTCCCGCGAGCTGCACTGGAGCTTCGTGCTCGCCGTCGTCGCTGTGTACGGCACCTGCCAGGGCGTCGGCGACGCCCTCAAAGGCGTCGCCGCGGGGTACTATTGGAAGGACGTGCAGCGCGTTCAGCCGTCGGCGGCGCAGTTCTACCAGGGCGTCACGAGCGTTCCGTGGATCGTCAAGCCCATCTGGGGGCTGCTCACCGACGTCGTCGCCGTGGCCGGCTACCGCCGCCGCCCCCTACCTCGTTCTTGCAGGTCAAAAGGACTCAACTTTCTTGGTTCCGTGATTCGATGATATAGGCAAGGTCAACGCTTCATGTTTCATCGTCTTGCCTTGTGATAATGCAGGCGCCATGGGCGTTTCTTCTATGCTCATGCTGTCTCTGCACAGCGAATTGGGGATCATACCAGCATTGCTGGCGCTGACGGCGCAAAGCACCGGAGCCGCGATAGCCGACGTGACAGTGGACGCCCTGGTTGCTCAAAAGAGCATCACCCATCCGCCCCTTGCCTCCGATATGCAGAGCATGTGTGGGTTTAGCTCCTCTGTTGGGGCATTGCTTGGGTTCTCCATAA
The DNA here is from genome assembly GCA_012490785.1 of Eragrostis nindensis. Classification (NCBI taxonomy): domain Eukaryota; kingdom Viridiplantae; phylum Streptophyta; class Magnoliopsida; order Poales; family Poaceae; genus Eragrostis; species Eragrostis nindensis. The sequence continues at coordinate 15,438 of JAAXCT010003943.1, forward strand.
GCGGCCTACTGGTTCACTCCATGGGTGCTGGGGTATGACCTTTCTGCTCTTGTTTCTCATACTACAATCCAGTTACCCAAACACCAAATGTGATGTTAACTTGTTGGTGTTGTTTAAAGGGGGCTCTTGGCCTGTTAAGTATCCCATCTGCACTGGTGTTCGCGGCAGGGATTCTACTAGAGGAGAGCCGTGCTACGGATTTTGATTACAAGCAGGTCAGATAAAAGTACCAACCATTCTGTTCAGTTGAACTGGTGAATGCAGCCATGGAAAGTAATGCCACTGACGTCATATTGATATTGAATTCAGGTCCACAAGAAATTCTACAAAGCGATTCAGTCCATGGGTACAACACTGAAGTGTCCAGAGGTCTGGCGGCCATGTGTATACATGTATCTTTCTCTCAATCTTAGCCTGGATATTCAAGGAGGGGTGTTCTACTGGTACACAGACCCGGATGCTGGACCGGCTTTTTCTGAGGTATGTCATATGAGCGATGACTGTATAGGATCAGCTAACCTCATTTTGTTTCAGTTGAACACATTTTGTTGAGAGCCTCATACCATTCTGATCGTCTGGTGAAATCCTCATCCAGAGAGGCGGCAAGATGCCATTGTTCAGGCGACTAGCCTTTTATAGTTTGTTTAAGTAGCCAAACATTGGTGTCTGATATTATCTGCTTATGGCAGGCCGACACAAATTCAAATTTAACTCATGAAATTGATAAAATGGACTGGCAAATTGCTGAAACATTTTCAATGTGCTATTTGGACAATTTTGAAAATTCATTCTCAACTTACCGAACATTTGCTTTTGTGCAGGGTTTTATTGGTCTTATCTATTCAATTGGTTCAGTTGGTTCAATACTTGGAGTTTTACTGTACCAAAGTGCCCTCAAGGACTATCCTTTCCGCAGCATGCTTTTATGGAGTCAAGTGTTGTCATGTCTTTCAGGAATGCTCGATCTGGTGCTAGTGACCCGGTTAAACCTGAAGATTGGCATACCTGATTACTTCTTTGCGGTGATTGATAACAGCATTTCTCAAATGTTTGCTCAACTCAAGTGGTTACCGCTTCTTGTTCTTAGTTCTAAGCTGTGTCCTCAAGGCATCGAAGGAACATTTTATGCGCTAATCATGTCGATACAAAATGCTGGGTCGCTTATGTCTGCGTGGTGGGGTGGGCTGCTACTGCACATGCTGAATGTGACTCGAACAGAGTTCAGTAACCTTTGGATAGCCGTATTGATCAGGAACATTTCACGGCTTGTTCCGCTAATGCTGTTGTTTCTTGTTCCTCAAAGCGATCATAATTCAGAGCTCCTTCCCCATGAGATGCTTGAAGGTGGCGAATCTACAGAAGCTCTGAATGCAGAATCAGATAGTGTTGGATTTACCATCGCTGTTGCTGATGATTCTAGCTGTATTTCCTCCAGTGTGATGGCTGAAAATGAAGGGGTTAAAGAGTTAGATATAGGAACTGACGATGTCGAACTGATCCCACTAGTGAACAAGAGTTGACTGAGAATAAGGCTGATTCATTTTGTACGTAAATGTTATTGAATAGAAAGAAAGCAAAAGGTAACTGATGTATCATCTGACGGTGAAAGGGGAGATTGCAATTTACAGAGGCGACACCATTCGTGCTCAAGAGTTGAAAGCTGCCTGTGAGTCATTTCCTTCTTTGGAGGCCATACACAGGGCGATCATAGTTTCTTGTTGTAGATCACTCTTTCTTTTGGAAGGATTCAGTGTTCGGAACAGAAGTTATTTGCCCACGGAAAAAAAAAAAATCGAAGTTGCAATCGAGATTCCTTTTTATGGAATTTTCCAATCATTGTTAGGATTTGCCTGTTAGTTTTTGAAACAAATCAAAAAGAAGATTTTAGGACACTCATTAAATTTAGGACCACCGTAAATTCATGGCAGATATCATATCTCGGCTACACAAAACATGTCCCAGATAATTCTCAGCAGCCCAAACGTATTACGCCACTATCTTTGCTGCCCAAACCTACCAACTCTTGTGCTGGATTGTTTTATCCACGGACGTCATAGGATAAGTTGTTTTGCCATTTCTGATTTGACTCTCAAAACGCAAAGGAACTGAAGTCACGCCAGCTATATTGTACTACCTCTATTTTGAAATAATTATAATCCCAAATATGCATCTGAACGAATATTTATCCAAATGCATAGTTAGATCTGAAACGAGGGTAGTGAATTATATTGCTGGTCACTACTAAAAAACAATCTAAAATTAAAGGAGAAAAAATAGCTTCCATTTCCATGCCGTAGCTTCTCTCCGCCGCATTCCAAGGTCGTCCTCCGTCTCCGTCCCTCCGACCAACCGAGTTCAGTGGCAGGAGCAGTTTAAGTGAAGTCAAAACCAAACCCCGAGCTCGGATATGCGCCCAGCACCCCTTGCCTTTTGCTCCGCTAGCTGATTGTATCTCACCAACCTCGAGCGGGTAGCAAGCAATCGCCGGCGGGACCTGCATTAGAACGGAGCCAATCCCGGCGGCTCCTATATCCCATCTCAACCAGAGAAGGAAACTGCTCTTCGCAGGCTGTTCAGATGGAGCCCCGTGAAGACGGCGAAGCAGGCGCCGGCGGATATACCGAATGCTGCATCGCCTCCCCTGGCCGCTGGCTGCGGCGGCTCTCGCGCGAGCTGCACTGGAGCTTCGTGCTGGCGGTCGTCGCGTCTACGGCGCCTGCCAGGGCGCCGGGAACGCCGTCGGCGCCGTCGCCGCGGGGTACTACTGGAAGGACGCGCAGCGCGTGCAGCCGTCGGCGGCCCAGTTCTACCAGGGCCTCACGGACGTGCCGTGGGTCGTCAAGCCCCTCTGGGGCCTGCTCACCGACGTCGTACCCGTGGCCGGCTTCCGCCGCCGCCCGTACTTCGTCCTCGCAGGTCAAAGATCTGAAACTTTCTTGGTTCCCTCGCATTGGTGGACCCAGCGCGTGATGTATGCGATTATGCAGGCGTGATTGGTGTGTCGTCTATGCTCACGCTTTCTCTGCACCGCGACCTGGGGATCGTGCCGGCCTTGATGGCACTGACGGCGCAGAGCGCTGGCGCCGCCATAGCCGACGTGACGGTGGACGCCCTGGTTGCACAGAACAGCATCACGCACCCGCCCCTTGCTGCCGACATGCAAAGCCTGTGTGGGTTTAGCTCCTCTGTTGGGGCATTGCTTGGATTCTCCATCAGCGGCCTGCTTGTTCAGTCAATGGGATCACAGGTTTGAACCTCTGATCGAGATTGATCGTGTTCCTATTTCCCATACAATCAAAATATGCAGTGTGTGAAATTCTGAATGTCTTTGTAAAAGGTTATCTGTTGTTAATGTTGTTCAAAGGGTGCTCTTGGGCTATTAAGTATCCCCTCTGCATTGGTACTCTCAGCTGGGATTCTGCTGAAGGAGAGCCGTGCTAGAGATTTCGATTACAACCAGGTCAGAGAAAACACCAACCCTTCTGTTTGATTGAATTGTTGAATGCGGCACTGAACAATAATGCAATTAGGTGTTGCTGAATTCAGATTCACAAGAAGTTCTACAAAGCACTTAAGTCCATGGGGACAACACTCAAGTGCCCTGAGGTCTGGCGGCCATGCGTATATATTTTTGTTTCTCTCAATCTAAGCCTTGATATTCAGGGAGGAATGTTCTACTGGTACACAGACCCAGTTGTTGGACCTGCATTTTCCGAGGTATGACAGTGTTAAATCTGCATATATGGTGGATTTGCTTCATCCAAATCCATTTTGCTAATCCACTAAATATCTGATGTAATTCCAATTATCTGTTGAGAGACCAATCTTTAGGCAGCAAGATGCTACGTTGAGGCCAGATACTTTAGGTAATTTGTTGAAGTAGACGAACATGATTTATTTATTTATTTGCATTATCAACTACAAGAAGACAATATGATTTCTTTTATCAGTGAGATTAATAGAAATGGACTGCCAATTAGCTCCAATATTCCCATTATCAACTACAAGCAGACAATTTTGTTTGTAGGCTTTTAGCACCGACTTTTTGTTATTTCCTTTCTCTGTTATGGTCAGTCTTTGTTGTCTTTTTTGTGAAAGGGTCAGCCTTTTGTTGTGGAAGGAACTAATGGAACATTTGCTTTGGCCCAGGGGTTTATTGGTCTCATCTATTCCATTGGTTCAGTTGGTTCACTACTTGGAGTTTTACTGTACCAAGTTTCCTTAAAGGACTATCCGTTCCGCAGCATGCTTCTGTGGGGTCAAGTGCTATCAAGTCTGGCAGGAATGCTTGATCTGGTATTGGTGACCCGACTAAACCTGAAAATTGGCATTGCCTGATTATTTCTTTGCGGTGATTGATAATAGCATTTCTCAAATGGTTGGTAGACTCCAATGGTTGCCACTTCTTGTGCTTTGCTCTAAGCTTTGTCCACCCGGCATTGAAGGAACATTTTACGCCCTACTCATGTCTATACAAAACGCCGGGTTGCTTATGTCTGCTTGGTGGGGTGGCCTGCTGCTGCAGATGCTGAATGTGACTCGGACGGAGTTCAGTAACCTGTGGGTTGTTATCCTGATCAGAAATATTTCAAGAGTTCTTCCGTTGATGTTATTGTTTCTTATTCCTCGAAGCGATCAGAGTTCAACACTGCTTCCTCCAGAGATGCTTGAAGATAGTGAATCTACCGAGACTATGAAATCAGGATCAGACAGTGTTGAATTCTCCGTTGCGGGTGATAATAGCTGTCTTTCGTCCAATGCGGTTGCTGATAATGAACAAACTGAAGCGTTTGATGCTGCAGATGCTGTTATAGAAATGATCCCGCTTGTGCACAAGAGTTGAACAGCCAACAGAACTGATTCGTGATTCATTTTTCTTTAGGCAGAATGGCAGATTCACGATGCGTTCATCACTGCTAGCATTCTGATTCTGCTTCTTCTCCTTTGATTTGATTGAGATGGGAAGACTTTTCACCACGATCTGGTCAATGAAAGGGTTGATAATCAAAGTTGAAGTAGTATTACAGAGAT
>JAAXCT010003944.1:0-20355 GCA_012490785.1 Eragrostis nindensis
CCGCGTGGCCGGCAAGGCGCAGCGTTCTCCTATCCTGGAGGCCGCCACGTACGTACTTCGCTCGCGGGGGCGCGCGAGTACACCTTCACCGGCAGCGCCGCCGCCGCCGCCGCCGGCCGCGGCGCATTCCTCATCGGCAAGCGCGTGTTGATGATATAGGAGTTGAGTTGGGCCCAGATGGTGTCGCACTCTGAAAAATCGCTCGCCCGACAAAAACTGATGAATGAATGGCGACTGGCCAGCGCCTGCTGCTCTTCTTCGCCAAAAACCAGACAGTTCTTCTGATAGACGGGCACCGCCACATGTTGTGGTTATGTACACTTGGAGAACAAGTGAACATGTTTTCATCTTTTTTTCGATGACAATTTGAATGCTTTTTGTGCATATTTCGTTCACAATTTCCATTTTTTTTTCAATGTCTTTTTTCTTTCTTTGCCGGCAATGTCGGCTCCCACCGTACCACTCGTATTGGCGCAACATTTTTCCGATCAAAATTTGATCTCACATTTATCTGTTACAAGTGAACAATGCACACAGTAACAATTATTCCCATGTTGCAGGGTGATAGGAGGAGACACCATGCGTCGCCATGGACGAGTGGGTGGGCAGGCCACGCCGCGCTGGACGACATGCTCCCATGCGTCGACACGGCGGTGACGAACGAGGCCCTGTGCCGGAGCCAGGAGGTCAACTACCAGGTCGTCGTCCCTCAGTGGGATTACCACGAACGTTTTCCAACGCCAACATCCACCCCCGAGCGGGGCCGCCTTTCTACTACAACCAGTCCGCCCCTCCCGTGCCGATCCTCTGCAACCCTTAGGCCTCGTTTGGATAGGCCGGGGTTGACGTGGAACCCGGCCCAATCCACGCCACACGTGGATCCAGATACTCGCGGGGATGAAATACTCGTCGTGGCCCAAAGTTGCATTTGGCTTGGTCGTGGATTAGCCCGACCCACTCCCGATCCACGCCGTATGACGAGGAAATTCAGCGACTCCACCGCAGGTCGGGAACGCCTTCCACGCTCGCCTCGCCTCTCGCATCACTCACGACGGCATGTTCATCTCCGGCGGACCACGACGGCGACGACGCCCTACCCCATCTCCGGACGGAGGCGGCGGCGAGCTCCACACTGGTGCGATCCTACCTCCTCCCCCTCCCCATCCCCTCCCTTCCCTCGTCGTTCTAGGGTATATGTTAATCCTGCTTTGTGCATTGTAGATCCGTGGCGGACGACCGTCTCGCAGGCTACCCAGCTCCACTCCTCTCGATTAGCATAGCTACTGCACTCTCCCCCCACCTAGCCGGTACTTGTCCCCCTATCCCCTTGTGTTTTTCTTGGATTCCATGTGTGTTCCGAGAGGCTGCAACGAAAGATACCTGGCCGGACTCTTTTCTTTTTGCGTGCACAGATTCAGTGTTGCATGCAGAGCACCAGACTTCTTGGCCTGTATGGATTCAGTATTTCATCGTATAGCAATCATATAGCTCCAATTTGGGCTATTTGGCTGGTTATTTTTTATTTTTATTCCTTATATAGCCTCTAGGTCGTAACTATCTAGTACACCTATCTCAATGTTAAATTATTCAGACAGTACACTATGTTGATCCTCTGTGCACAACTTTTTTTTTTTTCAAAATCATCTATCTGCTAGTATGGTCTTATCTGAAACTGTTAACTATTACATCTACTAGTATCAGGTGTGCTACTCTGAAGTACACCATGTCTAGTTAGCAGTTAGTACCTCTTGGACAATCGTTTTGTGCTTCGAAATATTTTAGCACTTCTTCGTATATGTGGCAATGAATTTGTGCATTTTTGTTTATTTTGCCTCCTTTCTATATAGTTATATTTGTACAAGTCATATAGGCATATTTAAACAGAATATAGGCTGGTTGTACATGGATCGACTAAAAGTAATGTCCCTGCTGTAAAACAGGGTTGACTGCTATACTAACCTTACTAAATTACTTTGTAGCAGAATGGAGAGAAGGGAGCTTGTGATTAGGAGGAGGGAAGAGGACGATGATGAATTAATGTTGCTCCTCTTACCTAGTTTATATCTGTTAAGTAGTAGTAGAAGAAGAAGAGAGAAAAGACCAAGACACACATCTAGCCGCACTGGGAGGGTTCTTATGCAAGAAACTCTCAATGGACATGTGAAGGATTGTTGTGTGGCGTTTCGCATGGAACCACATGTCTTTAAAGCGGTTGCTACCTATCTTAGAACAGAGAACCTCCTACGTGATACAAGAGGGGTGAGAGTGGAGGAGCAATTAGGAATGTTCATGTTTATATTATCGCACAATGCCAGCTATGAGGATATACAATATGAATTCAAGCATAGTGGGGAAACAATCCATCGACATATCACAGCAGTATTTGATACAATTCCTGCCCTCGTCAATCGATTCTTGAAGCCTACCGTTGCAAATGAACCACACTGGAAGATCAGCACAGATCCGCGCTTCTTCCCTTACTTTAAGGTGAATAAATTCACACTTCTATCTTCCTATTGCCAACCTATTTCTCCTAAAGATTATAGCTCACGTTCATACCTATTTTAATCTTTCAGAACCGCATTGGTGCCATCGATGGCACCCATGTTCCAATCACCATTGCTGATGCCAAGCAAGCTCCATATAGGAACAGAAAGGGCACATTAAGCCAGAATGTCATGTTGGCTTGTGATTTTGACCTTAACATCACTTTAATCTATAGTGGTTGGGAAGGATCTGCAACTGATGCTAGGGTGCTACGGTCTGCTCTGCTCGAGGGTTTTCGTGTACCAGAAGGAAAATTTTATCTTGTTGACGGAGGCTATGCAAACACGCCATGTTTCCTTGCTCCGTACCGTGGTGTGCGGTACCATCTAAAAGAGTTTGGACGTGGTAACCGACGACCAAGAACTACAGAGAATTGTTTAACCACCGATATGCAGTTTTGAGGAATCACATAGAAAGGGCAATAGGAGTGTTGAAGAAACGTTTCCCAATTTTGAAAGTTGGAACACATCATCCAATGAAGAACCAAGTGAGGATACCAGCAGCTGCTGCAGTCTTCCACAATCTTATCCGTATGCATCAAGGAGATGAGGCATGCCTTGATAACCAGCCAGATAACATACCACCTACCTCTTTTGTTGACCTTCCTGAAGGAGACAATAGCTACAATAATGATGTGTCATCTCTTAGCAGTCAAATAGAGAATGGAATGCTATGAGAGATATAATTGCATTGCAGATGTGGGAGGATTACTCTCATAACTAGTCATGATGATGTTTATTTTGCCTCCTTTCTGATTTGTTTTGTGACCAGATGTAATAACTATGAGCATGATGTGATAATTTAGCACTTCTTTCTATATGTGCAGTTCTGTTTATTTGTGCACTTCATTTTATACGTGGCGATGGATTTGTGCACTTATGCTTATTTTCCTTTTGTGTGAATGCTTAACGCAACAGTAATGTTTGGAAAAGGATCACCAAAGATCAACTTAATGCAAGTTGTAGCCATGCAAAGAAAGTCATCACCGAGGAATGGTGGTAAACGGAAGAAGAGGTCACCAAAAGGTATTGGTTCTAGTACTTGCACTGTGCAATGATATGTACGCATGGTAGTTCATCTTTTTGCTGTCAGGCAATTGTTTTGTGTTATGAAAACTTCAGTCCATCACTTGGATTGCTGTCATCCATTCATTCGGGTTCTAAGATCTCTGTCTTTTTTTCAGAATCACAAGAGGACTTGTAGTTCGGAGCGGGGAGCAATTGGAATGGTGTGGATTGCTAGCAGCTGATTTTATCACAGCATTTTTATTTTATCTAACTATTTTCAAGATCAAAGTGATTCATGTAGCAAACGATGTCCCTATTTGTTGATGAAAGTGTCAGCCACTCCATGAGACTAGTGAAGACAAGACGTGAACTGGTTAGAAATTAGTTTGATAAATTATTAATTAGTATGTCTGTAAGATTTTGATGCAAAAACATAGCATTTATCACTGTGAATCATCCTTTCGATGTTTCTTTTCCAATAAATAAATATGTAATTTTTTGCAGTGGCAGTGATGATTATATAATGGTATGGCTGTATTAGTTCAGTGCTCTGTTGTGATTAGTTCAGTGCTCTGGTAATTTGTGTGGTGTTTGTGTGCATAAACGAGCGAACTGAGCTAGTACAGGCAACGGCTGCTACCAACATGGTTGTCTATATTCAATCCAAGCCAGCCTGTGATTGCCAAATAATGCAAACGAAAGCGTGGATTAACTCCCAGACGCGGGCGTGGGTTGGGTGGCAGACGAGGATGCACCCGTTCCCCGCATGGATCCCTTCACACGTGTAAATACACCCCCAGTTGCCAATCGAGGCCTTACCAAGATGCGCCACATGTACGTGCATGCGTATGCAGAACGAAACTGACGTGACGTCCATGGCATGCGCCAATCGATGAGTTGTTTTGCTTGCGTTGCGCGTGTCGATCAGCAGGTGTGCGTGGCAGCGATTCGTGTGCCGCGCGCGACGACGGCGCCAGGGACGGGACAGGAGGTGTGCGCGACGACCGGGCGCTTCATGCCGCCGCTGTACGTACGCCGATATGCTCCGCGTGGTCGGCGTCGGCGAGGCAGGCAGGGGCCCGTTCTCGCCGACCTCGCGCGCTGCGCCGCCGTGCGCCCCGCGTTCCGGTACCTGAGCGGCAGCTACTGCCCGCCGCTGCGGCGGCACAGTGGGGCGCGCGGGTGTACGATCCACGAGGTGCTGCTCGCGGTGTTCGCGACAGCGGCGTGGGTGGCGCACGCCCCCGGGAGAGGAGGCGGTGGCCAGCACCGTGGCACGCCGCGGAGGCCAACCGCGTCGAGCTCTGGGGTGATGGCTGAGAGCATTGATGCGAGCAGCTACAATGCTTGATTTACCATTCAATTTTATACTGTATCAAACACTTGTTCCATCAAGATAAACAAGGACTGATAGATAGCGCTCACTAACATTCACGGTGCTATAGTACAATCTATAAAATAAGCATGATACGGAAATAGCAACAAAGTATCTAAAGGTGTGTATTACTCTTAAAAACATGCTCAAAATACTATCGTTAATACATCTCAAATACTCCTATATTTCTAAAAAACTCCACGCACTTCTAGGTGCTAACCATGCTCACATAAGACAACTCTACGGATCGACCACATTTGTTGGAGCGCCGCCTCCTCTTGCCCTAGCCGCCAGGGGAGCCGCCGCCTCCTCCACCGCCTTTGGCCCCCCTCCCTTCCTCCCTCTGGCAGATCGCCGAGGGCCGAAGGGAGCGGGGGTCTCATCTCTTCAATAATTTAGTCTAGATCGAGTCCTAGATCGAATTCTAAATTAGGGTTGTGTTCTTCCCATGCCAAGAGTTTTGGTATTAGGGATTTGTTTCCTCCTCTTCTTCTCCGTCGACGGCGAAGAGGAATGGTGGATTTGGTCTCTCCATGGCGGCTCCGATGAAGGTGGCGGCGGCGACGTCAACAACTTCATGACGACATGGAGAATCAGGTTTCCGGACGGCGACATGGAGGCGGGGATGATGTCGCCGCCATGGAATAAAATTCTCCGGGCCCTTCTCCGTTTTGTCGTGATTAGATCCAATCACGATGGAGGCCCAGTGAGATCTTGGGGTCTAGTTTTTCTTCTTCTTCTTCGGTGGCAGAAACAAGAAGAAGGGAGACATGAGAAAGAAGAGGATGCACAATTTCGCCTACAGGAATGTTGGCCGCCATTCATGGGTTTGTGGCACTACTTCTGGTTGAGCCGTCTATGGCGCACGAAGGCCACTTGCCTGTGCGGTCATCCGTACGGACCGTCACACAGGTTTGGAATTGAGTATTGGAGCTACATGTTGGGTGCTCTTGGTTGTAATCTCTTTGTTTTACAGAGTGTTTGTAACTTGAGGATGTACTCAACTTTTTAATATAACTCTTCTTTCTACGCAAAAAAAAAAAAGACAACTCTACGGATCCGAGATATATCTTTCCACCTTCTCGTTCTACAATCTCCGTGGGCCTCACGCTCTTGGGACCCCTCATATCTTGTATCTTTTGTCCCTTGGCGCCAATCCTAATAGCCAACAAGTGACTATCTTTACCAAACGGGAGCTCATACTTCTCGCGATGAAGCGCTACCCAATACCCACCCTTCTCATCTGGCCTTACATTGTCCGGGTATCCTGGAAGGTCAGCGAATATCTCGGACGTCTTTGCCTTTGGCCCTTGGAGCCAATACCTCAGCAGCTTGCACGGGCCAGTGAGCGCAACGACAGGGTGAGTCCTGTCGGCGCTAATGGAGATGCCGTTAGGGTATGTCACGTTAGACATAAGCACAGTGACCTCATTGGTGTGAGGGTCATACTTCATGACGCGGCCCGTCGAGTCCCCGGTGGCTGTCACCATTTGATGTTGCGCACGCGAATAGGTCGTGCTACTTGATGTGAAGTAGACGTCGCCCGTGACTTGGTCCACGTCCACTCCATTGGTGAAGCTAAGGGGCACGCCGTCGGCCATTGTTGCTAGCACGGTCGCCTCTCCGCCGCTAGGACCAACCCTCATGAGCCCCATGTATGCATCGGCGATGTAGAGGTAGCCGGAGTCACGGTGGAACCGCAGGCCCAGCGGCCTGCCGCATGAGCTCTCCTTTGCGACAGTCGGGAGTTCAGAAAACGGCGGAGCCGAGCAGTTGTTCTTGACGTAGTTGGGGCTGTACGTGAACGTCGTCCAGCCAATGGTCTCGCCGCCGTACTTCAGGATACGCCCGTCGTTGACGCTCACGTAGGGCCCTGTGCCGTTCCGGTCAAACGCGACGCTTTCAGGACCGTAGATCATGTCCGGTAGGTCCATGTGCTGCGTCTGGGTCGCATCGATGGGCTTCGTGATGCTTGCGCCTAGTCGAGCCGCAGCGGCAGAGGGCACCAGAAACAAGACAAGAAACGAGACGGCGAGCAGGGCAAGCTTGGACGACGCTCTCGCCATGATGGCTAACACTGCTGGTGGTGGTTCGATGTGTGTTTCTGTTGTTCGATGGTGGACACCGTACACTGCCTCTCTTTTATTGGGGAGTGCGGCAAGTTTCAAGTCGGAATCGGCTCAGCAAGCAGCAGTCTTGTCGGATACTCGGAGTCGGAGTGTCCCTAGGGAAAGAAGCGGAGATGAATTCTGAAAGGATCTGAAATAGACACCGAGTCTGTATTGGTTTCACCGAAAAGAATTTGTATCAGTTGCCGTGAAAATTTTGGCACCAACTGAAATACGGAACATGATACGAACCAATGATTCAGCCTGTTTTAGGATTCTAGGACATCGAACAAAGACAGAAGTTGACGTATAACCATGTATTTCAGTAACATCGTTTTTCAGAACACAACTAGGGAGAGGAGCATTTATAAAGAAGAGAGGAACCCTATGGACCCTTTTTTTCGTCTTTACTCGAACGTAAATGCTATACGGAAACATCAACAAAAGAAATGTACAAGGATTTCCAAAGAAACAATAGAGATTGGGGTTGCATTCAGCATGAATTTTGCCATGAGAACATTAGAACTGACCTATATGCTCAATGGATCTAAATGTTCTTGGCCTATATGATTTTCAGGCCGTAAAACCTATTGATTCCTCAAAATTGAGGAAGTTTTGCAGTTTTCAGCATTTGTCAGGAGATTTGTGGTGTTTCCATGTATCCATCACATCTTGGCTCATCAATTGTGAGTGCCGCACTGCAGATGCATCTTCCAAGCAAATGGCAATAGTAACGGCTATACACAGCTCAAGCTCACAAGTTAGAATTCGTCAGGGGCCCGTTTTGTTATACCATATGTCAACACTGAATATATCAGAAGAAGAAACTGTATTATTAAATACAGATGGAAGCAAGAGTACCTGAACACAACAATTGAGAATGATGGATCTCGCAAGACCTGAAATTACCCAAAGAAGGTCAAGAAAATACAGCAGCAGAGATATTCAGAGTGCTTGTCACTTATTCTAAAATAAAGAAACCCCACCACAGGTCCACAGGGATCAGGAAACAAGTCGAGTAACCCAAAGTATGCGCATGGAGAAGGAGATCAAAACAAACATGATCACGGTAGTAGATAACTGTGACTCGTAGTCTGTGAGACCACTCAGCTGATTCTAACATTTTTAGATACCTCCGAAAAGTATCCCCGTCGTCACGCAGCGCTTTGTGCAATAATGTTTGTCCAGACTTCCGACAAATTAACTTATTGTGCACGAATGCAAGAATTCTTCTGAACCTGGCGGTTTGTTACTCTGTATGATAAAGTGATGAACCCTGGAATTCCACTTGCACGGCCCAGTTTGTTTTCAACTCAGATTATTATCCGGCTTTTTGGTGCTGAATTTGTGTAAGGTGGCTCATTGTTTGGCAACGCAGATTATTATGACTTAAATTATTAGTCTTGGATAACAAGAAACTGCAGTGCCCTCTCTACTGTTCAAGCCGCTCTCACCAGTCACCACTGCCATTGAAGCCGGAAGTATGAGAGAGCGCAACCCGTCGTGGTCCACAGCGTATGGCGGCAGCGGTGGCGACGGTGTCGTCTTCTACCGCGGAGCAACTCAACCTCAACGGCCACCATGGCTTTGGAACGCTGCGCTCGGGCCGCCGTAGATTGGATGGTAACACCGCCGTCGAGCAGCGCTCACTTACACCGGGCAGGAAGGATCGGTCAGGCCTCGCTCGATGCGCCGCCTCACCGAGCACGCCGGGCCACGCTCAAATGTGCGCCGCACCGGGCAGGCTGGGACGTGTTGCGACGGCACACAAGTCAGGTGGGTCGTGTGGTCGTCGCCGAGCTCCGCAATGGTCATGCGGTGCCGCGCCATGGGGAAGAACAGAGGAGGGTCGCAAGTAATTGATGTAACAGGGGGAGGTTGGTTCAGCAGCAGTGGCAGGTAAATAAGCCTCAAGTAAACACTAAGATTATAAGCTGCATAATCCTGGGAGTAATAATCCAGTTTTTTTTTGTTTTAGCTTATAAGAGTAAATAAAGTAGATTATATATATAAACTAGATTGTACTAGTAGCACATCCATTATATTAATACTAATTACAACAAAGCAGGAAGGAATCAGAGGAAAACGGGACTGCTTCACTTTTGCTGCAAGGAGACATCCTCAACGAGAATTAAAGCTGCAGGCGCCGTCCGGCTTGGGGCGAAGGACAGCGGGATCAAGCCGGCCGCCATTCATCTGATTTCGGCGGAGGCCGTCTGCGCCTTCCTCTACAAGCGCAGCCCGATTGATCTCCGCCACCACCACCACGCATGCGCCGCCGAGGAACGCCCAGCGCGCGGCGGCGCCCCGGCGCATGCCTTGCAAGGCGAACGTGGCGACGGCGGCGGCGCTGCTGCCGGTTATGGAGGCGCACTCGCCCTCGCCCCCGCCGGCGAGGTACGTGGCGGCCTCGAGGGCGGCGAACACGGCGCAGAAGGCGCTGAACCTGCCGGCGACGCGGGGCGCGTTCGCGAGGGCGGCGTGGACGCCGGCGTCGGGCGAGCCGCGGACGAGGCCCCGGGCGAAGTGGATGCCCGCGCCGCCCGCCGCACCGATTGCGAAGGCCGCGCCGACGAAGTCGATGACGCCGTAGACGGGGTGCGGGGGCCAATCGTAGGATGGCAGGTCCCTGGCCATCGGCTACCAGCTGCAAGCAGGTTTCTGGCGGCGGCGCGGCAGACAGACTTGACTTGAGCCGCCAGGCCTCAGGATGTGTATATGTTGGTCGCGTCCGAGTCGAGTCCAAATTCGAGATCATGAAAGCCGATGGCCTTATGTAGGCACAACCGAAGACTCGGAGCCAAATCAATTCACGCCCTAGCGACTCCGTCTCCCTTCCAAACAAAGAAGCAATTGCTACCCCGCCGCGGGCCGGATACTTGGTGCACGTAGCCGGTCGATGGGCAAGGACGTCCTGCCGATCTACCCGGATCACCGAGACCTCGTCTACGGCTTCATCGACGGCGTGGGCGGCGCCGCCTTCCACTTCGTCCAGGGTCTTATTCAATGTCCAGAAACTATCCCTCCCACCTCGAGATGCACCAAAAAGGACCCACAGGCCTGGCAAAGGTACCTCAAGTGGTCCCTACAGAGTCAAGGAGCGCCTCGACGGATTCTAGCAGTAGCTCGAACGGTACCGAGCTCCAAACAGAAGCTGTATTAACTTCTCCTAGAAGCAGAAGTGCTCCTCCTGACCGAGAGGCTTTCAACTCGTTGCTTTTCTGCCTCGATGCCTCCTCGCCTGCTCTTTCTCATCGATCAGAAAACAGTACCAATCTCGACCAAGATCTTCCCAACACAACCGGCCCGTTCGGCAGCTGGAATTGCAGCCCGCTGATGCGGATCCTGAATTTCCGTAGCACTGTAGAAACAGCCCAGCCGTTCGGCAGGCTGCTGCTGCTTCGAGCCCGCGGGCTGCGAGGCGCGCGGTACTCATTCCCGCGGCCTGTTGCCGGCGCGAGTCTTATCCACTCGCTAGGGTTGTCGCGGTGCCGACGCCCCCACTCGCCGCTCCTCCTCTCTGCCTCCCCCGAAGTCGCCGCCCCGCCGCTGTCCGCTCCTCCTCTCCGCCTCGGCCGCGCAGGGCGCTGTCCGCATCGCCGTCGTCTGGATCCGTGGCGCCGGCGGCCGATTTGGTGCGACGCGTCGACGGCGCAGGCGGCACCGCCTGGATTAACTGTCGCCGCGTTCCCCCCATCGTGTCACCGTCGCCGGCACCACCTCGTCGAGTCGTCGTCTAGCCGAACCTGCCGCGGATCTGCATCGTCGCCGTCAGACTCGTCACCCTGGTGAGTTCATCCTGCCGCCTCCACCTTCATTTGGTCCAGTACGCGCCGCTTTATGCAGTGGCTAAGCTAGGGATCTAGACACCCAGCTGCATAGCTTGATTCGTAGCCCGCAATGATGGTGCTGGTTGACAACAAGTTGGTTCTTGCTTTCATGTTTTGCGTCACAGTTTCTTGTTGCCATATTACGATAGATGTAGGTTGCTTTAGCTGCGAGGTATCGATTTCACACCCTGACCTTCCTCTGGCTTCACATGCAGCAACCGGATCGACAAAGGCATCTGTGGTAGTTCTCGCATTCGATACGCTGGCACGGTCATCTACAGGATCGTGCTCTCCTATTGCAGCCAGGCATCAGTCTTCCTTGCGTTCGAAACGCCGCCGGCACGGAATCAAGGCAAGTTGTGGTTCTTGTTTACCTCTAGTGTTACTATTTCTTGCTGAAATGAACTGTGGAGAGAGTTAGTGTAAGAAATGCCACATTGGGCTGTGGGTACAGATGGACCGGTACCGGGCTAATTGGGACTATGAGGCAACGAAATTGTTGATGGAACTTTGCAAGAGGGAGAAGGCTCTTCGCAACTTCAACAACGCTGGCCCAACCCAACTAGGCTGGAAACATATTCACGAAGGCCTCCACGCAGCGTTTCCAGGCAGATATGATGCTAGGCAAGCAAGCAACAAGCTTGGCGGTATGAAGAAGGGCTACCAAAAATGGCTGGCTCTTCAAACGCAAACTGGTCTCGGCCGCGACCGCAACACTGGCGGCGTTTCAGCTGATGAGTCCTACTGGGAGGAACATGCAGATGGGGTATGTACTTCACCCAGAACACTCTTTGAACACATGATCGACCCGTGCCTTTGCTTAATCATCTATACACTGCAGGTTGAGGCCACCTCTGTCCAAGAACGTGGGAAGCCTCCACCCTTCCTTGAAGACCTGGAAATTATATTTGGGAGGACACCACAAGACAGGGGCAATTTGCTCTGCGCGGGGGGTGTCAGTCAGGGGGCAGGTGTCAGTCAGGGGGCACCATCTTCTCCAAACCCTTCTCCAGTTCCTGCTGACAGTCATCAAGGCTTTGAACAAGAGTTTGTACCTGGATCTGCTGACAGAACAGCGTCGAAGAGGACATCTGTTGGAGGGAGCGTTAACAGCCCATCAAAGAAGAGGAGCCGTAGCTCAATGGAAGGTGCTGTGCAGGTCATGGCAGAGACCTATGTTCAGAACAACGCCATGATGGCCAAGAAAGATGATGAAGACAAGATGTTGGATGTGTTCGAGGCATTGCGCGAAGATGGATTTATGGAGGGCACAGAACACTACTTGAAAGCTCTGCATCTTTGCAAGGAACACTTGAATCGTGTTCAGTTCATGCGCCTCAGTAGCCGCGAGTCCCGCATTGCTTGGATCGATTTCAACTGGCAGCTGCTCAAATGAACTTCGACATAAACTGTTATGGTGTTTTCAAAGTTTTATGCGTGTCCTATGTCATGAACTTTGTTTCTATGACAATTTTCTAGGGCGCTGAGTGCCCACGCCGCCGTAGTTATGAACTATTTCTAATAATGTGTGATGCTTTATTTATGTAATGTGTGACGGATTATTTGTGGCATGTTGGCTGCTTTATGAGTGTTACGTGTGATGTATTATTATGGCATGTCGGCTACTTACTTCCTCAGTAATAATTTTTGCTTCGTTTTAAATCTGTACTTCAGTTGCTTCCAACTGATTGGCTTCCTTTTGCTTTGCAGGATGTCGAGCATAGATGAGGCGGAGTTGTTCGACTTGGCTGCAATTACTGCTGCGTGTGCAGCTGTCCTACTTACAGCCGCAGAGGACGAGTCTGACGAGGAGGAGTCTGTGGAGGAGGAACCGCCACCTCCGTTTCAGTTTCTCACCGGCCGGCAATGGGTTGAACTGACCTTGAGGGACCGGGAAACCTGCTTCCAGACTTTTCGTATGTATCCTGAATCCTTCTATCACCTGCATGCCATGTTAGTTCAAGACTGTGGTCTAGAATCGACACAAGAGGTTGAGTCCATTGAGGCATTAGCCATGTTTGTGTGGGCATGTGCAACCCGTCAGTCAACTAGGCAGATCAAGAACACGTTTCATCGTTCCTTCGACACGATACATAGGAAGATGGCTCATGTGGCAGATGTGATGCTAAGATTTGCCCAAAGAATCATTTGTCCCAAAGACCCTACCTACTCAAGAGTTAGTCCTAGGCTGCAAAAGTGGTCACCGTACTTCGATGGCTGCATTGGTGCTATAGATGGAACTCACATTCGAGTTCGAGTAAAAAAGGCTTCACGAGAGGACATGATCAATAGGAAAGGTTGGACAAGCTTCAATGTGTTAGCAATAGTTGATCACGAAATGCGCTTCACATTTGTTGGTGCCGGGAAGGCAGGGGCATGCCATGACATGGCCGTCCTAAGAGAATGTCAAGAGGACGAATATTTCCCACGTCCACCAGCAGGTTAGCCTTCTAATTCATGCATCAAACAGTTTTATGTCCTGTTAGTAAGTAATGCTAATTGAGCTGAAATTTCTGTCCTGTTAGTACAATTTTTGACATGATGCTGAAATTTATGTTAATTGCTGGTCGACAAGGTCTTTTAAATCACTTTTCTGTCACGGTAGTAAGTAATTTTACTTGACCAACATAGTCACGAAGCATGAGCAAAGACATTTGTGTCCTGTTAGTACAATATTTGAACTGATGTTGAAATTTCTGTTTATTGCTGGCCAAAAATGTCAAGTTAGTACAATATTTCAAACGATCCTGCAATTTTATGTACATTGGGCTGGTGAACACTGTATTTTACATCACTTTTCTGACCTGTTACCACGTATTTCCTGTCATACAGCACAGGTTAAGCAATGTATAACTTTTCAACTGTGTTGTATCTCCTTCGCTGAATAATGCTATATGGGATTACTTTGTTGTAGGAATGTTTTATGCTGTGGATTCTGGATATAAATTGCAACATGGTTATTTGGCGCCGTACAGGAATGAAAGGTACCATCTCGAACAGTTTGTCGAAGTACCCCCTACATCTTTGGAGGAGAAGTTTAACCATCACCATGCAAGCATTCGCAATGTGGTTGAAAGGGCTTTCGGAGTGCTCAAGGGCAGGTGGCACATATTGGAAGGAGTTCCTTTGTATGGCGGCGGCATGCAAGCGAAGATCATCATTGCATGCTTCGCACTCCACAACTATCTGGTTGAGATTAAAGCAGCAGAGGAACCGCAGCAGCTGGGGCACCCTGTGAACCGTCTTTGGATGGATTTACTTGCTGGTGATTCAATGGCGAGTATGCGCGTGTGGATCGCGACCGGGGTTTACCATATCCCAAATTGAGGTATGACAACTTCGTGATCATAGGAAACACTTATTTTGGTCCAGTTGTGAGCACTTCTTGCTGTTTGAGTAATCAATTATTTGAAAGGAATGTTGTGCTGTGTCGTGATAGTTTAACAGATAAGTTTCGATTCCTAATGGGCTAATGAAGTATTGACTATTCACTGCACATGATGGGTGCATTGGTTGTTATTTCTCATTATACTCTAGCTAGTACACGAGTAGTTGATGTTCATGTTTGTCGTATGTACATTTTGGGGATTCATAAGTTTCCGAATTGCAATGTGGCATGCGTAAAGGTTCTGTGGGTGCAACGGAGTGTCTGGATAATGATGGGTGCATTCTAAAATGGAAACGGCAATCAAATGATCTCCTCGCTGTCACATTTGCAGATGGAGGAGGCTCATGACTGAGGCATGGAAGGAGGAGGGTTGCAGGACGTCGGCAGTCCGTTCCATTGCATTTTGGAAGGTACCATTCGTATGTAGTGGTAGTAGTAGTCGGTTAACTCTAGTATTTGGCAAATGACGCATGAATGGACCATGTTCAGTATTTGGTGTATGTACTAGTATTAGGTTAATGCTATGAGTTGTACGAAATGTTTGTATTGTACTGGACTGCTAGTGTATTGCAACAAACTGCTATTTGTGTGCTACTATTCTCTGAGAAGAACTGTCCTTTCTATGAGGAGAGGCACAAATTACAGTTGGTAAATGGCGCCATTTGAACTACAATGGAGATTAGTTGAATGGGCTGTTTTTGTGGTGCGGAACTTTGGCAAATTTGAAACGTTTCAAGTGTTGGCTGCTGCTGCTTGTGCTGATCGCATGTGTTGCCTTCAAAATTTGAAATGGTTGCTGGCTGCTCCTGCTATTTGAGCTGATAGCCTGGGTTGGCTTCAAAATTTGAACTGGTTGCAGGCTGCTGCTCCTTGTCCTGCTAGCATGTGTTGGATTCAAATTTTGAAATGCTTCCTGGCTGCTGCTGCTACTGCTGATACTGCTTGGGCTGCTTGTACAGTGCTCCGGAAAAGCAGGATCAGCAGCAGCCGGCTGGAATTCCAGCTGCCGAACGGTGTGAAAATGTTCCTCATCGAATCGGTTCCGTGTGGGGACCACACAAATAACCAAGATAAAAGGACCATGCAAAGAGGGACCCTACGCCAGATCTCGATGAAAAGGTGCAGCAGGGTGATCGTTGGATAAGCCCCGCACCCGCTCATACATGTGGGAAACATATTCGCGTAATTTCCTGTACAACCCCTTTTTTTCTCCCACTTCGGTACTTTTGGTTTCCGTATTTGCCTTACAGAGGTCGAATCTCGGTGGTATTTTTCCGGGCAGGCTTTTCTTTGTCTGCGCTTTGTTTGGTGCTGCGATTTCATTCTCCTGATATTGATGTGATTTGCGGTCACCTGATTCTGCAACTTCTAACACAGTAGTATTGGTAGTGTTGACAGATTTGCTTGAACGTACTCCTATATAGTTATTAACATAAGTATACACACGGATATTATAGTTATAGTGTTGACAACTTTGCAGAGATGTAGAGTCCATTTCGCGACGCTTCGCCCCTCTTCCCCTATCGCTACAGGAGAGAGAGGCGAAACAAGGGCGACCGCGCTCCGGCGGCGGCTCCCTTCGATCTCCCCTTCCTCCGGCGGCCCTTAGGGCTTCGGAGGGCCAGGAGATCGGCGGAGCTGCCGTCCGGTCATCCTCTAGCTGCTAGGTAGTTTAGTAGGCTAGTTTAGTCCCTGTTAGGGTTAGGGTTCCGGCGTCCTCCTTGGAGATGGCGGCCGGTTTTCTTCCCTCCCTTGCCGGATCTGGTCGTGGAGACGTCGTTGGTGACGGCGACACTACCGGTAAGGCCTCGGGGAGGTTCTTTTGCTTCTACTCTTTTGCGAAAGGGTGGGAGATTTTGTTTCCTCTCCCCGGCGTTGTTGCTGGTGGAGGTGGATGGCTGTTCCCCTCACTGGCGGTGCTGGTGATGGTGGATGTGGTTTCCGGGTTGTCGCCGTCGAGCTTTGGCGGTGACTTCGCCGGTCTTTTGTTTCTTGCTGTTGGTTGCTGCTTCGTGGTGGTGGTGGGATGCTTCTTGCTCCTTCCTGTGATGGCGCGATGGCCGGTCTAGTGCCTTCTTCGTGATGATCCAATCGGCGTTTCCAAGGCTTGGAGTTCGCGGTCAAGGAGGGAGGAGATGGCCTGCTGCCGCCGTCGACGTGCTCCGGCGGCGAGAAGAGGAGTTGACAGGAGGGTTCTAGAAGAAGAGGGGTTTCTTTGTATTTCTCTTTTCTTTGGGGACCTTTCTGTAAAATTTTCTCAGGGGTTGGCCTGTAAAAGGTTTGGGATGTACTGTTCATCAGTTTTAATATAATGCCCATTCCCTTTCGCAAAAAAAAATAGTTATAGCGTTGACAGGTTTTGCATGAACGTATATAGTTATTGACATAAAAATGCACATATCGCAGATTAAAAAACTGCATTATTCAAATTTATAAGCCGTAGCAGTGCATAAGCACATGACAAGTTAAAAAAGCATATTTGTGGCTGCAAAGGCAGGAAAAGGTGCTTTCAAGACTGACTTGTCTGCATCTCAAACAAAATAATAATAAGAAGAAGAAGAAGAAGGAGGAGGAGGAAGAAGAAGAAGACAACTGATTTGTGTGCAGTGTTGGAGGCGTTGTCCAGCTAGAAACAAAAAATCAGCGAAATTTGATCTAATATCTGTCATTTTGTCTTTTCCGGTGGGTCCGAAATGGCAGTACCAACGAATTCCATTCTTGACCACCATGACAAGTCCAAATTGTCTTTTGATATATGCAATCGTGATGTTTTATAGATTAGGGACAATTTCTTTTGAAATATTGTCAAAACTTTTCAAAATTTTAAAAATAAATTTGCCGAAATTCCCCGAATTTCCAATTTCATGTTTATCGGTGACCTCCAAATTTTTTTTGTTCCCGAAATATTTTTCCTCGTGTCCATGGGCCTTGCAACTTCTTCGAGATTTGTTGGTTGCATCGATGTGCGGCTCATGGTGCGAAAGGGCCTGTAGCCTAGTGGTTATAAGAGCCTCAATAGCACCTGAGGTCCTGGGTTCGACTCCCGGTGGGAGCGAATTTTCTAGGATTTAACGGCGTTGTGTTTTCAGCGGTAGGCGACGTTGCCGTCGACAGCGAGGCGCCAACGGTGACTTTGTCAATCTCGAGGATTTGCCGGCTCACTCTTCGAAGAGCTCATAGAGGTAGGGTTTGCGTATGTACGTTCATAGGAGTGAGTGTGCGTGCATTATGAGTGTCTGCATTGTACTGTGTAATCATAAAAAAAATGGTGCAGAAGAGAAGTGCTCTCTCCGTTAAAAAATACATATCATTCTAGCCTTACCCACTTTTCTCAAATTACATGACATTCTCACTTGTCAACGCATATTTCCCTCTTCCCAATGCAATATTCCTTCTATCCACTACACCTCTATTTCTATCTCTCTCCTCCTCGTTTTCAGTGCACCCACCTTTTTCACTTCTCCTTAATTCCCGTGCCAAAGTCAAAATGACATCTATTTCTGAACGGATGGAATACTCTTTTGCAAATGCAGTGATTATTGGAGAACTGAAAATTCTGATGGATACATAGTTTTAAAAGTCTGCTGCTAGTAGCTTTGTAATGCTTCAATAGTCATTAGTTAGCCAAAGTTTATTTCAAGTAAATGTTATCTCTATCAGCCTGTTTAGTACGAGAGGGTACGAAGCTGATTGTGGCATTTGGTTTGCGTCATCGGACAAGCTCGTCTGTCGCTGAGGCATCCTCTACTGACTCATACGCAGTGCAAAAAGTTGGTGACCCACTCCATCCTCAAAAATCACCGGCGAGGGTCTAAAATTATCCAAACATGTGGTATGTTACTTGGATATTGTTATGATTGATGGAGCTGGCCGAGATCGAGAAAAGAGATTATTTCAACAAATATTTGTACATTTTTGAGGAATCTTGATAAATATTTTATGAAATACAACAAAAAATAACTAAATTGTTGCTTCGAATATTGGTGTTCCTTACTTCACAATCATGAAAAGAGTCTTGAATCGTAAGCGAGACATGGTTTTGACAAAAATTGACAAAAACTAGTAGTGTAAATACATCAATGGTTTTCACATAGTGAAACGTTGACTAGGAGCAGTGGCGCGCTCCGCTGCGCATGCATGGTCTGGTCTGGTGTTTTGCCCTCAACATGACGCATGGAGCACAGATGCTTGCTCGCTGCGCCTACCCCGAAATGAATGGTCGTGGTCGTAGCAACTGGCTCGCTTCCACAAACATGACTTTATACAGTTTTTTTCTTTTTCTTTTGTGAATAGGAACACAGTTGGGTTGGTAAGAGCATTAGAGCCCAAGAAGGAAAAGAAATGTGCCGTCGGCAACGAAGATTCGAAACGGGGAACCAGGCCCAAGGAAGATTCGAAACGGGCTAAAGAAGAGAGAAAATGGGCCTCATTGAACGTGGGCGGAAGGAAATCATGGCCGCAAAAGGGCGAATTCTGATGACCCAACGGCGGAGGCAAGCCAAGGCCCATATGTCCAAAGAGGGAGCAGTCAATTTTCTTCACCGTTGAAGACGAGTAGTTTTTTTTTTTTTCGAACTTTTGAAGACTAGGTTATTCACGAAAAGGCCACGTTCAAATGGGTACGTCGATGTTCTCCATAAATTGTTCGAGTAAAAAAAGAAACCTTTTTCCCAGTCCCCTCTTCGACAACTTGATGGTGTTGGGAAACAAAGGAGTTTCAGGCCTCTTTTAGAACGCAGGAATTTCATAGGAATCGCACAGGAATTTCACAGAAAACAGTTTAATTTCACAGAAAAAACGCAGGAAAGAAAACCTCCAATTCAAACGAGCCTCGTTAAGAAAATTAGAGATTCTGACCTTCAAAAATAATTAAAGATTCTACGGTTGCTTCTTATCTTTAAAAAATGATGACTTGATCTTGGTCAGTCAATAAAAAAAAACACGGTGACTTGAGTTCAAAGTCATCCTAGATTCGAAACGACTTTTTTTTCTTTAAGGAAGAACGCCCACCGGGGCAGATAAGGCTCCATTACTCTGGATGGTTCTTTACATATGCAGAAGGGCCCTTACAGGAGGATGAAATTACACTGAAGTCCTTATGCCAAAAAAGAGAGGACAACAAAAAAAGAAAAGTTACATCCAAATCCTCTAAAGCAAAAATCTGCCGGCGACAAACTCGCCGTCGCCAGAGACCTCGCCATGACCGGAAGAAGCATGGCCGCCGGACCACCCAAAGCAGGTCTGAAGACAAAGGCACCTCCAGCCCCGCTGGAACCCGGCGATGTGGACAGCACAGAGCCATTGAAACATCACAGCAGGGATGGGGAAAAAGCCTCACAACGCAGCTCGTTTGGCACACCGATCGAGGTTCTCCCGGCAGCCTCCGCGAACACTTGCAATTGAGGTAAGGAAGGTCGACGCCGTAGATCGAGATGAAGCTTCACCGGGCTCGACCAAAAGGAAGAACTCCTGCCAGAAGAGGGGATCAGCAGAACGCGATCAACCCAAATCGGAATTCTCCAGTGCCTGTTTCCAAGGACCACCACAGGCGGACAGCAGCAGCCACTTTTGGGAACCGAAACCAGTGAGATGGAGCACAAGAAGCAAAAGAGAGAGAAGCACCCGCCGAGAAGGAAGCCGACGGGGAAAGCAAAAAGCATCACGCCTACCTCCACTGAGGAAACTAGAGGAAGAAGAGTCATACCGGTGCCGAAAGGAACAAGTCACCGACGACAAATCACCGGCGAAGGAGGCGAACCGGACTAGGCTGCTTCAACGAAATTAAAGCTAAATCTACCACTACAGCTATACACAGGGTGGGTCCCTCTACCTGCACATCCCCGGGGAGAGACCGGAGAGAGAGCAGAGGGGCCGAATCTGGCTACGGGAGCGAGAGCGAGAAGAAGTTACTGTTGGGGAGCGAGAGCGAGATAAGACTGACTCCAACAACGTATTGCATATGTGAGAGCCATATAGGAGTTTACATGCCGTCTCCACGGCATCCATTCGTGCTTGTCTCCAACAACGCGGAAGGCATCGGAGAGGCATCTCCCTCCCCAGCCGCGCCGCCCTCCACTGCCCGCGCACCCCGCCGCTGCCG
>JAAXCT010003945.1:0-20339 GCA_012490785.1 Eragrostis nindensis
CCGCTCGTTCGCTGCCACTCCGACGATCGGGTACATCGACGGTCTGCTTCGTCTACAATTCGTGCTTGATTCAAGCACCGACAACTCAAAGTAAGACGATGTCGCCTCTCTGTGTTTTAGCTTTGTTCTACCTGCTGACGAGAGTTTAGTTTGCATCGAGTTTTGAATGTCTATGAATCTGCCTCAAACTAAAATCTTCTGGATTTTGAATTTTGCGCATATTTCCAAAAAATAGATTGTGTAGATTGTAAGGGTGGCTTCAAGCGGCGGTCTTCAAATCCTTGTGACGCCGAATAAAAGAAGGAATGCTACTACAGACTATTTCTATGGCATTTGAGCACTTATGTGTGATTAGTCTTGTCAATGCCTCCCTCATTCTTTCAAGTCCAAAATATTACGTGGAATGTGTGCTTATGCGAATTCTCAACTAATAGCAGCTGAAACGAAGACGAGATCACACTTTATCAGCTTGGATGATATAGCACGCTCCTCAAATCTCATGGAGCATGCACTAGACAATCAAAAGAAAATTCCAAGGAATCGTTTGAATGTTGTATCGAGTACGGCATGATGAGCACATCTTTCTCCGGATTGTCAAATAGAGTGACCGTCGTTACGTGATAATCACACCGAAGTATGGCAAACAAATAAGAGCCATATGATGATGTAGAAAAAAGCTCAAGCGACGACCTAGCTGTCTGTCTTCGTCTTTGCTTGTCATGGAGAAATCGAACAAGCTGTATGTGGTTGCTTCCCTTTTTGCATACATGGCATGCGTGTTCTTTTTTCAGATAAGTTTCTGTGGGGCTCACTCGGATAATAAAACTAAGCCAGCTCTGCAGACTGCGCAGCTGTAACTTATACAACGTGAAGCATTTTTTCTCTTTGATTTGAAAGTTTTTTGCAATACTAGAATTTTAAACTTTCGGTTTTCCTTTACTTTATCGGTGGTAACAAATAGGGAAAGAACTCAGAGAGCTTGAGAAAACGACAGTAAGGATGCCGGAGGCGGTTGCGGAAATAGCGGCCGTTATAGGCATGCAGCCGGTCGTGGCGGCACAGCCAGAGCGCCACGGCGAGCCACACAAGCGCGCCAGTAGCTGGGGAGCCCGCGGCGGCGCCATTGCCCTCCCGATGCAGAGTACTACCTCGTTTTCTGTTTGTTTACATTAGAGCTAACTTTGTGTTCTACCGTCCATAAAATAAAAACAGAAGAAGTATTTTTTTGCGAGGGAAAAAACAGAAGAAGTATCATAATATAGCACCTGACAGCACGTTGCCTTAAAAACTCGGATGTTGCGCTTTTACCAAGAGTGAAAATTTACAGTAAAAAGAGTATTATTCAGAAACTCAAATGTCATAACTGATAAAGTGCTCAAAGCTGTATCATATTATACATCTTAAGTCTCCATCTCACTTATTTAAATACTACATGTATGGGCATAGACTCTGTAAATCCTGACCATACTATAGACCAACAGTGACTAGTTCCAGTTCGGTTGGGATACACATGCACACTCCCATTCATTTCAATTTACTTGTACTGTCTGATATATTTAATTTGGATTGCCTTAGCTCAACTGCCTGGACGACGGTGGCAACTACGAAAGCTAAGGCTGGCCGGGGCAATTTCCATTGCTACAGACTGGCGGGATGACAAACGTGCAGCGGCCACGGCGACAGGTTACCCCCGGACGCGTCGCAGCTGCAAAGCAAGCAAAACAATTAGTCATCAGTAGAACATGCAAAACTGTGTCACCTCTCAAGCAAATTAAAAGCGATGACTGGAGAAACCAGACTCACATGGAGGATACTTCGGGTTCGGATCCACCGGGTACCGCTCCGCAGGGGGGACATCAATGGGGCCATATGGGATTGGATCGCCGCCGTAGCAGCCGGTCGTGGCGGCCAGGCAGAGAGCCGCGGCGAGCCATACGAGCGCCAGGAGACGGGGACGCCGCTGAAGCAGGGCCATCACTCAGAAACACGTATATATGTACTCTAGTTGATCAGCTTGGAGCGCGCTTTGGCTCTGCCGCATGTACCAGCTTCATATGGTGCGGTATTTATGCTTGTGGGGAATTCTCAAGTGATCAGCTCTGGCAGCACAACCAGCCTTATTGTGTGTGCTAAGTCAAGGTTGGTGGCTAGCTTGGCGCAAATTTTCCAGGCCTACCAGCTAATTGGCGCAAAATTTCCAGGTTACCATATATTTTGCCTGTCAACCTAATGTAGCGCAGAAGAAATATGGCACTTCAATTAGATGTCCCCAAAGAGACCAATGATACCTTTTCGGAACAAAATAAGAAAGAGAGAGACCAATGATTGTTTGTTCGAAATCAATAATTATTATTGTTCTATTTCTCATAAGCTTACATTATGGTGGGACAGATGGTATAGTTGTAAGAGTGGGCTTCATGTAGCCGCGTCTTCAAATCCTTGCGACGCCTAAAAAAAGGACATGCACTACGACCGAATTGTGCGGCATTTGAGCACTAATGTAGTGCATAGTCTTGTCAATGCCTCAATGCTTCTTTCAAGTCCAAATATGTACGTGGAATTTTCATGTAGCCGTCTGCAACTGATGGCAGCTGAAAACGGAGACGGAAGATCACACTCCATCAGCTTGGAGGATATAGCACTCTACAATCAAAAGAAAATTCCAAGGACTCGTTTGAATGTTCTATCGAGTAGGGCATGTGAGCACATCTTTCTCAGGATTGTCAAAATTCAAATAGATGCCACCGGCCGGTACGTGCTAGTCAATCGAGGACCCGTGACGACCAGTCTCCTCTTAGCTTCGCACGGAGAAAAATCGAACAAGCTGCACGTGGTTGCTTTTCTGCATCAAATGCGTGTCCTTTTTTCAGATAAGTTTTCTGTGGGCTCACTCAAAGAAAACTATGCCTGCAGTTCTTCTTTTTATAGCTTGAAGCTTTTTTTCTCTTTGATTGAAAGTCAAATTTAAACTTTTCAGTTTCAAGTAAGTTAAACAAATAATTTTGCGCTCACAACTATCTCGTATATTCATGAGCATATATATAGTACAAGAGGAGTAAGTTACAAGTTAGGTTACAACAGATAATCACAACTAATCGTGATGTCAACAAACTCTCGTAGCTATCTCAACTACGCTGGATAAGTCCCGTGATGTACACCGGAATATACCGGATATAGCGTGTTCAACATCCCCCCGCAATGTCAACCTGTCGCCACAAGGTTGAGATTGGATCGAACACGCTCCAACATCTGCTTAGTAGCAGGTTTGGTGAATATGTCAGCAATTTGATCACCTGAAGAAATAAAGCGAACCTCCAGTGCACCTAGAGCCACCTTCTCTCGTACAAAATGGAAGTCAACTTCAATATGCTTAGTGCGAGCATGGAAAACTGGGTTAACACTGAGATACGTCGCACCTAGATTGTCACACCACAGAACAGGCGCCCGGGACTGTGGAATGCATAACTCCTTCAGTAAGGATTGTACCCATGATGCTTCTGCTGTACCATTAGCTAGAGCCTTATACTCAGCCTCTGTTGATGATCTAGAAACAGTGGGTTGCTTCCTAGCACTCCACGATATAAGATTAGGGCCAAAGAAAACCGCAAAACCACCAGTAGAACGACGATCATCAACACAACCGGCCCAGTCTGCGTCAGTAAATATGCTAAGCAAAGTTGATGCAGATTTCCTGAAACGCAATCCAGTAGAAACCGTGCCTTTCACAAAGCGGAGAATCCTCTTAACAGCCTCCCAATGAACATCAGTAGGTTGAGATAGAAACTGACACACTTTGTTGACGGCAAACGATAAATCAGGCCGAGTGAGAGTGAGATATTGAAGTGCTCCAACTGTACTTCGATAAGTAAAAGCATCTTTCTCTCCAAGACGAGTGCCACTATCACGAGACAGCTTGTCATGAGGACACATTGGTGTTGAAACCGGCTTACAATTCTCCATATGAGTCCGAGAAAGAATATCAATGGCATACTTCTTTTGAGTGAGTGTCATCCCCCCGGAATTGGAAGCCACTTCAATGCCAAGAAAATAATTCAGAGGTCCGAGATCTTTGACAGGAAAAGTAGCAGACAGCTGTTGCAGCAAACGTCGAGTGGCAGACGCACAGGAGCTGACAATGACAATATCATCCACATAAACCAACATATAAATCGTGACACCACCATGATGAAGGATGAAAAGGGAAGTGTCAGCAGCAGAAGCCACGAAACCGAGCTGATGGAGCTTATCACTCAAACGAGAGTACCACGCTCGAGGGGACTGTTTGAGACCATATATAGCCTTGTTCAGTTTGCAGACATAATGTGGACGAGAGGGTCTTGAAAACCAGGTGGCTGCTGCATGTAAGCACTCTCAGAAAGGAAACCATGAAGAAAGGCATTGCTGATGTCAATCTGACGAGTATCCCAGCCTTTGGAGACAGCAATGGCAAGAACAAGCCTGACAGTGGCCGGTTTAACAACCGGACTAAAGGTTTCAAGGTAGTCGATGCCATACTGTTGAGTGAAACCGCGAGCAACAAGCCTTGCCTTGAGTTTGTCCACAGATCCATCAGAATTTTGCTTAACCTTAAAAACCCACTTGCAGCTAATAACATTCTGTCCAGCAGGTTTAGGAACCAGAGACCATGTCTGATTCTGTTGCAGAGCATTGAACTCGGCTTCCATGGCGCGACGCCATTTATCATCAGCAAGAGCAGCGCGGTAGGAAGACGGAGCGGCGAAGAAACCACGACGATTTGGGTTGTACCGAATGGTGCCATCAGTCGGGATCAGAGGCTTGACAATGTTGTCACGGGATCGGGTGACCATTGTGTGCTGCGGAGCTGCAGGGGTTGATGCCGAGACCGACGCAGGCGCCGGAGATACAGAAGCCGGAGCTGGAGCCGACGCACGAGCCAAAGGAGCAGGTGATTGTGACGCCGGGGCTGCAGCAGAGGAGACCGGTGGCGATGCTGGTGCAGCAGAAGGCGGAGCAGTGGCGATGCTGGTGCCGGACGGCGCTGTAGACGGATCGGCAACAGGCGATGTGGCTGGCGCATCATCATGGGCCGTAAGTGGGCCTGAAGCAGGGACGTGGCCCGGGTCGGGGGACGACTGCGCAGGAGCGGGGGCCTGCGCCGGATCAGCTGTTGCCGGACGCTCCACAGTACCTGAACCTGAACCTGAAACAGGCAGAGAGCTACACACAGCAGGATCGTCAGTAGCCAAAAGATCTAGCCTGTAATTCCTCATATTGTCAAAATGTGCGACCGGCTCATGGGTCGGGAACTGGGCTGTGGTGGTGGTGGAGTTGGGTGATGGAGTTGCAGTGGCAAACGGAAAAACACCCTCATCAAAAACAACGTCCCGGGAAATATAGATGCGACCAGTGGAGCGATCTAAGCACTTGTAACCTTTGTGCATAGAGCTGTAGCCGAGGAAGACACACTGCATAGATCGATAGGCAAGCTTGTGGTTGTTGTAAGGACGAAGATTTGGCCAGCACGCGCAGCCGAATGCACGGAGGAAAGTGTAGTTGGGTTTCTCGTGGAAAAGAAGCTCGATAGGCGTGGAGTTCTGCAGGTTGCGGGTGGGCATACGATTGATCAGATAGCACGCTGTCAGAAACGCCTCATCCCAGAAGCGAATTGGAAGCGAGGAGTGGGCAAGAAGAGCAATGCCGGTCTCGACGATGTGGCGGTGTTTTCGTTCGGCAATGCCGTTTTGCTGGGAAGTGTGAGGGCACGTAACGCGATGTTGGATGCCCTGGCTGGCGAGTTGTCGAGAGAGACGGCGATACTCGCCACCCCAATCAGACTGAAACATGCGAATTTTGGCATTCAGAAGGCGTTCGACATGTTTCTGGAACATATGAAAAGCATGTTCAACGTCAGATTTTCGCTTAATCAAATAAATCCATGTAAAGCGACTGTAATCATCAAGGAAACTGACATAGTATTTAAAACCACCAACAGAGGTAATTGCCGGCCCCCATACATCCGAATGTACTAATTCAAGAGGTGAGGAGGATACATGGGCTGAATTATTAAATTTTAACTGATGAACCTTAGCACGCTGACAGGAATCACAAACTGACGACTCACGACTGGGTGCACATGCAAGTTTATTCGACCTAAGAACGGACTCGACGATGCTGGAAGTAGGATGGCCAAGTCTTCGATGCCAGAGATCAGAAGAGGCCTTGACACCGGAGAAAGCTTGGCGACTCGACAAAGACGAATGCGACAGCGAGCATGGCACTGGATAGAGACCATTGCGACTTCTACCCCGAAGCAGAGTTCTCCTGGTTGCCTGATCCTTAACACAGAAAAATTTAGGATGAAATTCAACAAAAGCATCATTGTCAGAGGCTAATTTGTGAACAGACAGCAGGTTTTGGCTAATGTTGGGAACGTGTAAGACATTGCGAAGGTAAAGTGGGCGAGATGAGCCAGGAAGCAAAGAATGACCAACATGAGAAATGTTCAGACCTGAACCATTGGCGACCTGGACGGTGTCCTTGCCGGTGTAGCGTTCCTGCACGTTCAGGCGATCGAGGTCGTTGGTGAGGTGATCGTTGGCACCACTGTCTGCAAGCCAGTAGGGGTCGACGTGGTAGGATGCAGCGTTGGCGGAGCGATCACGGTTGTCATCAGCCTGGAACGCGTGGTTGAAGCGCTGACGGCAACGCAGAGCATCGTGCCCGTACTTGTGGCACACCTGGCACGTGGGCTTGTTGCCGCCACCGGTCCTGCCGTTTCCGACGCGACCGTGGCCGCCGCGAGATGGAGCCTGGCCGCCACGACCCTGGCCGCCACGACCGAACCCGCCGCGCCCGCCGCCACGGTGACCATCAGGCTGGTGGCGAGAGGCGGCGTTGGCCGACGGCTGGATCTCAGCAGAGGAGCTGTTGCGCTCGTAGCGGATCTCGGCGCTGATGAGCTGGGCGTAGAAGCTGTTGAGGCTGACGGCGTCGTCGCGGGCGGTGATGGACGCGACGAGGGACTCGAAATCGGCCCCAAGTCCGGCCAGCATGTAGCCAAGGATCTCCTCGTCAGAGAGAGGATGGCCGATGGAAGCCATGGTGTCAGCGAGTGTCTTCATCTTCTGGAAGTACGCCGCCGCCGTCATGCCCTGCTTCTTGGTGTTGGAGAGCTGATAGCGGAGCTGCATGATCTGGGCGCGATTCTGCGCCGAGAACATGTCGTGCAGCGCCGACCACACGGCGCGCGCGGTGGTGTACTGGGTCATCTGGCCCAGCATGTCCTCGTTCATGGAGGAAACGAGGGCGCTCAGAGCGAGCTGATCCTGCGTGTACCAGCGCAGGTGAGCGGGGTTCGGGACCTGCTGTGCGGAGTCGCCAGTGCCTTCGGTGATGAACTTCGCCGGCTCCACGATGGAGCCATCGACGTAGCCGAAGAGCTGGTGCGCACGCAGCACCGGAGAAGCCTGCGCCCTCCAGAGGAAGAAGTTGCCCCGGGAGAGGCGCACGGTGATCGCGTTCCCAATGGAAGGAACGGGGATGCTCGGCGAGGACGAGCTGATGGCGCCGGCGGTGGTGGAGACATGGTGGTGACATTGGTCGACATGGTGTGGGTGGGTGGGTAGATGGGATCTTGGCTCTGAGATACCAAGTTAAACAAATGATTTTGCGCTCACAACTATCTCGTATATTCATTGAGCATATATATAGTACAAGAGGAGTAAGATACAAGTTAGGTTTACAACAGATAATCACAACTAATCGTGATCTCAACAACTCTTCGTAGCTATCTCAACTACGCTGGATAAGTTACCGCGATGTACACCGGAATATACCGGATATAGCGCGTTCAACAGAGTACATTGTAATGATATACTTTTCGTGCCTCCTGCATTTCATCCACTGTTTACCAATCTAAAAACTGAAATGTTGGGTTTACCAAGAGTCAAATTTACAGCCCTATCAAAGAAAAAGAGAGTCAAATTTACAGCAAAAGGAGTATTATTCCGGAAACTCAAACGGCCTAACTTGATAACTGCTCAAAGCAGTATCACATTATATATACATCTTGAGTCTTATCTTTTTTCTCGAACGCGCAGGAGAGCTGCGTGTCAGTTCATTAAGGAGAGATAAAAAGTACATTGCCCTCTTTAGGCTCGGGCAGGCCTCACGTCACATTCACATTCGCGCCGGTTCTAAGTATCTCAACCATACAGAAAAAACAAGAAACACAAAAGGGTGCTATGCAGCAGCTCCGCTAATCTCTTCGCCCCAGCCATCTTCCACTCCGATGCCTCGTCATAGATGCTCCGGATGATTGCAGTGGTTGTGGCCATGCATTGTCAAACACGCAGCGGTTCCGTTGCTTCCAAATTGCCCACGACACAAGCATCACTAGTGTGTTAAATCCTCCTTTCTTTTCTTTTGGCACCCGTTTGAGGGATCGGCGCCACCAGCTCTTGAAGTTTACCTCGTTCTGTGTAGGCATAAGACCGGGCATTCCAACCTTGCCGAGGACATGGAACCACACCTCCCTTGCGACGATGCAATCTGTCAGCACATGTTGAATGTTCTCTTCCTCTTGGTCGCATAAACGGGCACTAATCGGGGTGTTGCAGTCCCCGACGCGCGAGGCGATCCGCTGTCCAGCAGCGGTTGAGAATTGCAAGGCGGAGGAAAATTTTGACCTTGAGAGGAGCCCATGATTTCCACAGCCTTTTATAAGGTTCAAACATGACTGTCCCCATGAAAAAACGATTATATGCTGATTTGGTTGAAAAAATGCCCGAGGCTTCCGGAGTCCAAACGTACTTGTCCTTCTGGTCAGTGGTTAAGGTTACCTCCTGTAGTAGCACCCATAGTTGGAGGCATTGCCAGATTGCTAGGACAGACAGCCCTCCTCCAAAATCATCCCTCCAACTATCGCCTTGGAGAGCTTCCATACAGTTCGCTTTCGCCATCCTCGCTTCTTGACATAGGGCATGAGGGGCGGGGCTAGCTCGCTTACCGATTTACCATGTAACCACCGTCCAACCAAAACAAAGCAGAACGGCCATCCCCAATGATGGTGTTACCGATGCAGCAAACATTGCCCGAGCATTAGCCGGCGCCTGGACTCCGAGGGAGGCCCAAGGCCGATCCGGTTCTGTCTTCTCGTACCACAACCATCTCATTCGAAGTGCCCAAGAGAGCGTCTCCAAGTTATGAATCCCGAGGCTCCAAATTGTAATGGTCGCATGACCGCTCCTAGGCGACAAGGCAATGACCACCACGGAGCTCCTTGTGCCCTCTCCACAAGAACCTTCTTCTGATCTTGTCGATTGCTTTGATGACCCATTTCGGGAATCCAGTGCAATGAGCAAATGAATGGGCACAGCGGTGAGTACAGCACGTACTAGAATTAGTCGTCTTGCGTTGCTCATGAGCGCGGCCTTCCAGCTTGGTAGCATGTCTGCAAGCTTATCAATTATTGGCTGCAGGTCTGCCTTGTGAGTCTTGTAGCCGAGAGTGGGAGGCCAAGGTACTTGCACGGGAAGTTGGAAATTTCACACGGCATTGCTTCAGCCACCTGCTGAACCTGTTCCTCCTGGCACTGGTGGGGATTATGGTCGATTTGGCCATGTTAGTATGAAGTCCTGAGGCGTTGCCAAAGATGGACAGTATGTCTTTGATGAGTTGCATGTCTGCAGCCGTGGGCGAGAGGAAAGAACGACATCGTCAGCATAAATGGACATCCTGTGTCCAATTGTCTTGTGGCCAGCGGGTACCACAAACCAAGCTCATCCGCCCTGCTAACCAAGGAGTTAAGAACGTCCATGACGATTATGAATAGCATGGGCGAGGGTGGATCGCCTTGCCGCAGTCCCGGCGATGGAGCACTTTTTCTCCCGGCTGCCCATTGAGCAGTATTCGTGTCGATGATGTTTGGAGAAGGCTGCACAACATTTCTCTCCATCTCCCCCAAAGCCGAGATGTGTCAAAACTTCCAACAGGAAAGCCCATGAAACCGAGTCGAAAGCTTTAGTGATGTCCAACTTTAGTAGCAAGCGGGGTTGTTTGAGCCGATGTAGATGTTTAGCCATCTGCTGTACCAGGATGAAGTTATCATGTATGCAACGGCCACGTATGAAAGCGCTTTGATTGGCCGCCACCATCTCTCCCAGCTTTGGCGCGAGACGCTCCGCCATGATTTTTGTGACCAGTTTGGCAAAGCTATGTACAAGGCTAATTGGCCTGTAGTCTCCCACCATGACAGCATCCTCCTTTCTTGGGATCAGAACCATGTATGCTGAGTTGAGCATGTGGAGGTGTCGACTATCACCACCATGGAGGGCGCCCACTGCAGCCATGATGTCTCACTTATTAAATACTACATGTACAGGCATAGACTTGTAATGCTGACCATGCTAGACCAAACATGACTAGTTCAGTTGTTCAGTTGGGATACCATACTCTCTCTTCGTTTGAAGTTACTTGTATTGTCTGATATATTGGGAGGCCTCAGATCAACTGCCTGGACGATGGTGGCAACTGCGAAGCTAAGGCTGGACATGGCAACGTCCATTGCGACAGTTGATCGCCGAATGCATCGAAGCTGTAAAGCAAAGCAACAATTAGTCATCAATAAGACATGCAAAATTGTGCCGCCTCTCACGCAAAGGCGATAACTCGAGAAGCCAGACTCACGTGGAGCAGGGGCGTCCGACGTCCGGAGGTCCGTACAACGGGGACATCAATGGGGCCATATGCCACCGGTTTGCAGTGGCATCCGGTCGTGGCGGCGAGCCAGAGCGCCATGACAAGCCAGACGAGTTCCAGGAGACGGGGAGTCCGCGGCGGCGCGGCCATCAAGCCAGACGAGTACTGATCTGGTTGATCAGCTTGGAGCGCGCTTTGGCTCTGCCGCATGTGCCAGCTTCATATAGTGTGGTATTTATGCTTGTGGGAATTCTCAAGTGATCAGCCCTGGCAGCACTAACAGCCGCATATAGTGTGTGCTGAGTCAATGTTGGTGGCTTGTTGCAAATTTTCCATGCCATATATTTGCCGAGAATGAAAATTCCAACCCGGGAAGGCACTACATCCACCACCATTTCATGGATCTACGGCCACTCATTCCCACATGCAAACATGGAGATCACTTGCACGAATCTTGAAACAAATCCAATGGTCTGGGGAAGGTGCCTTCTCAGGGCAGGTACAACGCTACACATAGGCTGTCTCATAGCCCGTCTCATGCGTTGCTATATGGAATTTTTGATGACATTGCAAGAGAGAGAGGGAGGTGAGAGAAAGAGGCGGTTATTTCGCGAAGCAACCACCTCATGCACTAAAATTTAGGAGTATGAGACGGCTTTCACACCATTGTAGGAGTTGTAGTTGTCATGCAACTCATAAATATTCCTTTTTTCATCCACAAATAAAGGAAGTATGGTACTCCTTTGAGACAACTAAAACTACTATCCATTGTATATGTGGTCTCATAAATTGTCTTATAATGATGAAACCACCTATAAGACAACACCTTTGTACCTGGCCTCATATGGTTACCTTCGGGATTGCATTTCTTATATTTGCCGGTCAACACTGAACAGACGTTGCGAAGAAGAAATATGGCACTTTAATTTGATTGTCCCCAAAGAAACCAATAATTGTTTCCTGGAAACCAATTGTTACTACTGTTCATATTCTCATAATTAAGCGTACATATGGTGGAAAGATGGTACATTGTAGAGTGGCTTCATGTAGCGGTCTTCAAATCCGTGTTGTGACGCCGAATATATCTGGGGACAATCCAAAAGAAAATTTCAAGGAATCGTTTGAATGATGTATCGAGTAGGGCATGATGTGACCGCCGGTACGTGCTAATCACATCGAAGTATGGCCAAAACAAATCAGAGTCATATGATGAGGAAAAGTCTCAAGCGACGACCTAGGTCTGTCTTCGTCTTTGCTTGTCATTGAGAAAATTCCCTGCTGTTCAGTATTTGAGTAGCAAAAAAACACGTTCCCAAGAGAGAAATCAAAGCTCAAAGGAGGCAAATTACTGTTATGCATACCATGAAATTGAAATGCCTATAAAACTGGAACAGACATAAGACTTCCATGTCATGTGAGCAGAACAACCTAGCAAAAGAAATTCCAAAAGATCATACATAAGCCATGTGCATGGAAGATGGAAGCCAAACATTACCCCAACTTATGTCAAGCTCGGTCAATAACCAGTGGACGGAAAACTCAAATTTATCACCACGCAAAAATTCCTAAGAGAATAAAGAATGCACTTGTGCACAAATGAATGCCGAGCATGCATCATCCTTTCCCTGATAGCTGATGATTTTCCAACATGAACAGAAAAATAAATCTTTTCCAATGCTTATTAAAAATTGTTGGGGAAATATATGGCTCTTCCTTCATGAAGTGGCCACTTTAGTTTCCATCAATCCATGACTACTTACACCAAGAAATTGCAATGATCTCTATTTATAACAAATCAGTACAGATTTTGCTCACTCTAGCAATTACAGTTTGACATATTTATCTCAAGTTTAAGCCAGGAGCCAAGTCCTTCTAAAAGGATGGGTGGCAATCCAGGCAGATTGCAGTCGCTTGTGCAGAACCTTGTTCTATAACTCTAAGCATGACCTGAAATGCAAGAGAATATTTCCAGCATAAAGGACCAACAAAGATCTTTATGAATACTGCCTACTACATCAACCATTTATTTCTTTGCTCGTGAAACTCTTCCTCTTCAGCAACCTAGAAAGTGGTTCCGCCAAACATTTATGAATCATATAATCATGTTCTACAAATAGAATTAAAATGAGGAAACAAACCGCTAAGTACTTTAGGTTTTTCTTCTCAATAAATCTGCATTTATCTAGGAACAACTCATTAGATGCAGTATATCAAGGGAAATAGTCATGCAAATAGATGCTAAATGTAGCACATATCTTTTTTTTTCTCGAAAATGCAGGAGAGTTGCGCATCATTTCATTAAGAAGAGAGAGTGTAAAGTACAACACACACACACACACACACCACACACACCACACGTCACTCGCTTTTAAATAACATTCGCGCCACAGGCTGATTTTAAACGACCATACACCCAACGAGGAAGAGGACCTACAATCCTATTGTCGCTGCTGCAGGGAGCCGTGCAAGCTCCCGAGCGCCAGCCAAACCCCAAAGGCGCACCTCCTCCTCAATAAGTGACATTGTCCTCTGCACACTGGGCGAGGTTCCATTGAAGACTCCATATGTAGCACATATCAGTTTAATAGTTGTTACAAAAAGGGAGGAATAAACCAGAGAAGAAAATGCCTAAAATCTTAAAGAAATTGTGTACCAAAAGGACCATACAATCTAACCAGAAACATATGATGAAGGAAGGCAAACTAAACCATGGACAGGACTTACTTGATACCAGTAAGCAGCACGAGGATCTTAAACAGAACATTGTGAGAAAAAAAAAGTGAAATTTTATCACCTGGTCCAGCACATAAAAGAAAACAGGCAGAAGAGACAGGAGTACGACATCGGTGAATGAAATTATGATTACTTGTGTGGCACATTCAAGGAAATATAATAGAATGAAATTGGAATGTAAACAAAGAAGCGCACGAGAGTACCTTGAAGAAGATTTCGATGGCATCTAGGCACAACAACAGGTTCAATTGGTGAGGTTGCATGGCAGAACTTTGGACTCCTGTATATTGGTTTAGACGGACCATTGTGTCAAATGGTACTGCTGGCAAGTTGGCACACGTGCAGAACCAAGCATCCGGCTTATGACATTCCTTCTCCTCAGTGTCAACATACCTTGCAACTGACCATAAATATAGTAACTGATCTGTCTGTTTCAATAATTCAATAGTCTAATATAGGATAATCTGCATTTTCTGGGATATAGAATTCATGCGTCTTATATGAATGCATGTGCGGACGGCAGAATTATAGCTTAATCTGTTCAGCATATCTTGAATAGTTTTGTTTGAGCTTTCGTCTGGCAAAAATGCTCGCATAGCAGTCCTCAAAAAAATGCCTGTGGCTATGCTATTGATAATTAAAGAAAACATGCTTAATTTATACACGAACCAAGTACATTGCATACTGGTACCACGATAGTTCAAATTTCATAAGACAAAAGTAGCTCAGATTTCCTTACATGTGTGCTCAAGCACTCACTATGGATGCTAAACCTTTGCACCTCCGCCCTCTTCTCAGAGTCAGGTTCGTGCTCTATGCCACATGGAAAAGTAAAATTCGCACTACCATCTAATTCAAAATGAGCAAATGAGCTGAGCATACAGTGAAGAAGATGTGCGAGCTTAGAAGAAATGTGAAGAAAATTTAAAGTTTCTTGAAAAAGAAAACTATGCATTGCCCACCATACCCGTTCATCATGCAGCTTCAGCATCGATACAGTAAAACAAGAAGATAGATACAGTAGAGCAAGAAGGGTGTTGGGATCGATACCGAGAAAGCAACTTACCCCTGTGATTTTATCAGTTTGGGCAACTCTGAAAAGGGAAGTTCCCAAAGCCTGTGTTCTCAGTATTAAGTTTTCAGGCAGCCCATCAATGTTGGTTCTCGTGTGAGGCCGAAGCTCATTTTCAGTGTACTTGATACCGGTCAAAGGTTACCGTCTATCTCTCGCTAACCCTTTGACGCTATTGATTTTCTCAATATGCCTTGTAGGAACCCAACAGGAAAAGCGACACGAGAACAGAGAGTCCGGTTCTCGTGCCGACCCGTCTTGAGATATCAGGGGATGTCAACTTGAAATCAAACAGACCGATATCAAGATGACAAGAACTCGAGAACGAAGGGCAAAGGAGAGCGGGGCCTAGGGAAGCTCTTCAAGGGCCCGCATGTCAAAGACCAAGGATAGCTAGGTGTCGGGTGTGTAAATTGAAATTAGGACCATAATGCCCTTTAGACATTTTAGTACGGTATATGCTAAGAATTTAGCAGGTAATTGAGGGTATTGTGGTCCGATGTAAACGTCCCTTTGCCTGCCCTATAAATACCTCCATTCCATTGGTGGAATGGGGGAGAGCACCTGTGTAATTATTAATGGAAAATCTCTCCTATTAAGCTCTCTCAGTGTTCTATTTTCAGTTTGTTTCATTATCAATCTGTTTGGGTTTTGGGTCTCGGCCTGAAGACCCAACAAAGGGGGAATCGAGATGCTGCTCAGGGAAATCAACTCATTGGTTGCCAAATCGAGCTGCTACTGTCTCAATTCGACCTTTTCCCACGGAATCCAGGTATTGCTCGCCCAAATCAGCCTCATCAACACCCTATCAAGAAGCCGATCAAATTAAGAAAAGAAAGAACATGAAAGGGGTGGCCAAGGCCAAGCAGGGTGTGCCTCACAGCGGCGGGGCGAGTTCTGGACGACGCCGGCACAGGTTGGAGCGCGTTCGGGCAAGGGCGCAAACAGCGGCGGAGGAACTCAAAGGGGCGACGTCCTCAGCACCCAAGCCCGGGCATCCACCCGCTGCGAGCTCGCAGCAGATCGAACCCGACGCTACCTCACTCCTCCCCGGGGCAGCGTCGTCCCGGCCACCGCCACGAATCGAACCACGACCTCGTGTTCGGTCTGCGCCTGGCCCAGAGGTGCGGCTGGGCGGGTGGATGTGGATGGCCGTGACGGCGCGGACAAGGGCGGGGGGAGATGGGCAGGTTCGCGGGCTGGCTGTGTAGGGCGCAGCGGCGTGCGGAGGGGAAGGGAGGGTAGGCCGAGGGGATCCTGCGGTGGCCGTGGAACCGAGGGAAGCAGAGGCGGCGCGACTGCGAGCTAGAGGAGCCGTGAGGGCGAGCCGAGGCGTGGATAGTAGCACGGTCGAAGGGAATTTTTGTTCCGTGAATACACAGGTTCTCTAGTCCGACTCCGAGTCCACTGATAAACCCGGCACGATATATATAAATAGGCGGTTTGCTCAGGGAGCTTTCTTAACCGCGCCAAATAGAAAATCACTCGCCGGCCAGGCAGCAGTATGGCGAAGGGAGGCAAGTCATCGACGGTCGCGGCCGAGGGGGCGGCCTCCTCCTCCTCTCCCCCGCGCCTCCTCCACCGGCGCAGAAGAAGAAGGCGAAGCGGGGCTGGACATCGAGGGGGTACACGTGGAGGGCGTCTCCATCGCCGGGCAGGAGACCTGCGTCATCGTCCCCGCCCTCAAGCTCGCCTTCGACATCGGCCGGTGCTCCAAGTTCGCAGTGTCGCAGGAGTTCCTCTTCCTCTCCCACGCGCACGCGGACCACGTTGGCTGCCTCCCCTCCCGCTGTACGTGGCCAGGCGCAGCCGCCGGAACATGGCCCCACCCACCATCTTCGTCCCGGCGCGCCTCGCGGACCTAGTGCGGCAGCTCCTCGAAGTTCACCGCGCCATGGACCACTCCGACCTCCCGCACAAGCTCGTGCCGTTGGACGTCGGGGAGGAGCGCAAGTTCGGGAACGGCCTCAGGGTCAGGGCATTCAGGACCTACCACGTTGTCCCCAGCCAGGTGAGGCCAGTTAATTGGTTCAATCACTTCTTTGAATATAATTTTGTGTGTTCTTGATTGGATGATAGATGCTATGTGAATTACTTGCTACATATGCAGGGTTACATAATTTACAAGATGAAGACGAAGCTCAAGCAGGAGTACATTGGCCTCCCAGGGAGCGAGATCAAGAGGCTCAGGGAGTCAGGTGTCGAGGTCTATCTGTCTGTCTGTGTTCTGGATGTTGTAATCATTTCCGAGTGCAATCTTGTAGTAACACTTGTTGATGTGCCCTTGACCAATTCACTATCTGCAGATGACAGATACAGTGGCAACGCCTGAGATTGCTTCACAGGAGATACAATGTCCGATTTCATTCTTGATCCTGACAATGCTGATGTGTGAAGGCGAAAGTTCTTATCACAGAGGTATGCATGGTTTATTTCCACTTACCATCAACCTGCTGCAACATTTTCGCTCTCTAGTTTTATAAGCTGAAATTCTCGAGCAACCTTCCTTTGCTGTTGGAAAAGATGTTGCTCATCCGGTGCTGAATATGTATTTCTATAGCTTTTCCGTTACCTATATCTAGTCTAGTACAAAACGTGTTCTTCTAATTTCAGAGTACTTATCTTGATGATAAGATGACGATCGAGCAGGCAAGAGAAAAGGGCACACACACTTGTCTGAGGTGGCAGACTTCTTTATTTAATTTCCAAATTTTCACTTAGTATTGAACACTTACCTTACGTTTATGTTTGACAATGCTTGCAGATAACGAGTCTAGCCGACAAGATTGAGAACAAAGCTATTCTGCTGATACACTTTTCAAATCGCTATACTACAGAGGTGGGCCAATCTAATTATTGCTTCAGTTATTTATATTTAAATTCTATGGCCAATTGCAGTATTTCGTTTTCTGTTATTCATATCCACGATTTAGTCCTGATACTTGGCGACATAATGTTCCAGTGTGTTGTCCTAATTCTTATTTCAAACAGTTTGGCTTCGTCTTGTAAAAAACAGACCTATTTGTTTACACATCATCCTGCTGCCAAAGGAAACCCGGTGTTTGCACCATGGATGCCTATCGGCCGATCTCTCTACAGAACTGCCCTCCCAAGATTGTGGCAAAAGCTCCACCTACGCCTGCAGAAAAAGATTACAGCTTGATAGACATTGATCAAAGGTTTTATCTGTAGCGACCCGCGTTTTTTGCCCGTTGTCAAAAATCACTAAAAATTTGAACTTTTTAAAACTTTTCAATTAAAGCAAATTGTTAGCTTAGTTAGTAGCGAACCAAAGTTTTTGAATTTTAAAACATGCATAAAAGTCACCATGTGCATTCCCGTGTTTTCCTGAGTTGCTTGAGTGTTGGTTTTCAATCTTTCCTTTTGAATGAATTCA
The DNA here is from genome assembly GCA_012490785.1 of Eragrostis nindensis. Taxonomy (NCBI): domain Eukaryota; kingdom Viridiplantae; phylum Streptophyta; class Magnoliopsida; order Poales; family Poaceae; genus Eragrostis; species Eragrostis nindensis. The sequence continues at coordinate 17,883 of JAAXCT010003945.1, forward strand.
AAATTCATTCAAAATCTATCTCAGCAAAAAGATCAAATCATTTCTCTCTTATTGGGCCGCTCTTTTCTTTTTTTTCTCCCGGCCGGCCCAATCCCTCTCCTTCTCTTTCTCTTTTCTCTCTCCCTCCTGGGCCGCAGCCGCTCCGGCCCAGCACCTCCCGCGCCAGCCCGACCGTCTCCCTCTCTCCTGAGTCGCTGACGCGTGGGCCCACCCGGGCCGTCGTCTACCTCGCGACCGGCGCGATTTGCGCTCGGCGCCCATCCCTCCTTGCCGGCAACCGCCTCCGTCATCTCCAAGCTCCAGGAATCTGCACGTGAAGCTCGCGCGCGACGTACCTGCTCAATGACCTGTCCCGCCGTCCTTTCCCTTACTTAACGCGCGCGCCAAGTCTCCTTGAAGGACGGCGAACTCCATCCTCTTCCGTCAGCCACAGTTCGCTTCCCCCTCGCTCTGTCGTGTCCCGATCACTGCAGAAGCTCTCTTCGCGCGTCACCGCCGTCTTCGTGGCTCGCGAACCGCCTCTGGGCGTCATGTCGAGCTCCAGTCCGGCGAGATATTTCTCGCCGGCGAAACCGCCTCTCCGAACCGCCATTGGCGGCTATAAAGCAAGGGGTAGCTTCGTTTACTCCTCTGTTCTCATTTCCACCCCATTCCCACTCTCGAGCTCTCTCTTTCACTTTTCCCTTTTCTCTCTCTCTCTCTGGTGAACTCTCCGGTGAGCCCTCTTTTGCCATAGGTGAGCCTCATCGTCTCATTCTTCTTCTCTTAGCTTCTCCGTTCGAGCTCTACCTCACCGTGATCATCTCGTCCGCAGCCGTGGTCTGAGGAGGGAGATCAACGTTGACCTATCGTCGTCTTCTTCTCCCACGCCGGCCGCCTCCCGTCGTCCTCTCGTCCGTCCAACAGCCGGTGAGCCTCCCCTTCTCTCTCTCTTTTGCGCCACCTCTCGTCGTCCCTCTCCGTGCGCGCACACACCTCACCAAAGCACCGCCACCGCCGGCCCTCACCTCGCCGCGGTGACATCCCGGCCACGCCAGGCCATGCCGAGGCGCGCGCCACGCTCCTCGCGTGCCCGCGCACCTGCGCGCCCACACGCGCACGCTCTCGAACGCAACACACGGCTTTATCCTTCTCACCCCGGCGCGCTGCCGAGCTCGGTGAGCTCGTGCCGCCGCTCCGGCCCTTCCCTCGACAATGTGTAGCGTCTATAGGTTCGCCGTGTCTCTCTATCCTTCATGCGCTCTCTCTCTTTCTCCCTCGCACCTCCGCGCTACCCACGCACCGAGCGCTGGCTCCGCCGCCGCCCTTCCCTCTCGCCGCCGGCCGCCATGAGCCTTCTCCGGCCCGGCCGAACTCTCCTCGCGCGACTCCCCGCATCCCCGCGCACACTCGCAACCACACGCACTCACGCCCCGAGCACGCGCCTCTTTTCCCCTTTGCTCACCGGCGCGCCGCCTCCTTCCGGCAAGCCATTGCCGCCGCCCTAGCCCATCTCCACTTCGACATCACCCACAGGACGGTTCGCCTTCGCACGTAGGACCTGTCCGACTAGCTCTCGTCCTTGGACATCGTGCTCGACGCCGGGGACTCCGGCGCCGCGCGCCGCGCGCCCTTTTGCCGCGCCGCCGTCCGACGTGGCAGCCACGTCGGATCGGTGGGCCCGGGTGGTGACCAAGTCGCCGCCCACGTGGCAACCCGGTGCACGATGGACCAGCCGCTTTCCCAACCGGTTCACAGCACACGTGGACCGAGTCCACGGCACAGTGCCCGCACAGCGCACGGCCCCGCTGACCCCACACGTCAGCCTCACAAAGCCTCTGGAAATGCTACGCGCACCGGATTCGTACCACAAATCCATTTCGACCACTTTCCCAACAGCAGAAAAATTCCAAAATTCCTAAAAAATACTTTATCAATTCCTAAACACTTTCCAACACTTGTTAGCCTCTGATTAATTATGTATCACATACAAAATTCAAGCTAAATTCAATTAAATCAATTCATTCAAACTTCAAAAATCCATATCTTTTTCATCTTAACTCCAATTTTGGCGAAACTTGCGCCAAAATTCATCAAAATCCTAATCTATCCAATCCACCAAAATCCACTCACATCTGATTTTATTTGGATTTAATTTGGATTAATGCCTGTTAATTTGTTTGTGAGCGGTAGATTTATTCTTGGTTAAAATCGATAGATAATGAGGTGAGGACCTGGATTACGAGGATTTAGAGGAAGAAGAACTTGGTGAAGGCAAGTCTAACTTCCATTGATCATATTGATCCTACGTTTACAAATATCCTAATTAGAGCTGTTTATAAATAAATTGACTGGAGTTTAAATAAATTTAAATGCTAGAATGGTCCTATGCAATATTTGATTGCCTGCCTTGACTTGATATATATCCCTGTATCCTTGTTAGCCCTAGGAATCAACATCATTAATTTAATAATGAGT
>JAAXCT010003946.1:0-20310 GCA_012490785.1 Eragrostis nindensis
AAACTTCGAATTCTTGAGATTGGTGTTGTTGTCAATGTACTCATCAAGGGGGAGATTGAGGAACCATGTTGAGATGTACCATGGTTCATGATGTGATGAGTAATTGACAACGGATTTGGTTTGAGTTGAACTCGGGGTTTTTCGGGTTTGAATTGCGGGATTTGTGGTTACATAAGCATGTGCATTATTATGTTTTTGGCTACACGGAGTTGGTGCAGGTGTTGGATGATTGGCGGAGAAGAAACGTGTTGCTTGTCTAATGATGTGTAGGTCAATGGAGTCAACTTGATGGTCAACGGCAGGAGGATCGGGAGGACCAAGCGAGGGTCCCGACGGGCTGGGATCGAGGAGGCTTGGGTCCGGGCGATCGAGAGGCCGGGTGAGGTCAAGGGTGATCCACACCGTACACGTGGCGGACAAGAAGCACGGAGGGTTTCGCGGTTTGTCCTCAAAACCGTGGAGGTGATGAAGACGGCGTGTCGACCAAGGTCAAGAGGCGAACGGGAGGCTGGTGCAAGTGAAGGGTCCCGACGGGCTGGGACCGAGGAGACTTGACGGCGAGGTTCGCGGGACGAGGTGACACACGTCGACATCGGGATGGTTTCCCGGTTTTGCCTCAAAACCGGTGGGCGACGGTTTCCCGGTTTGGCCTCAAAACCGGCGGTGGTGGTTTCCCGGTTTATGCCTTAAAACCGGCGGTGGACGGTTTCCCGGTTTGGGCCTCAAAACCGGTGGCGGAAGTCGCGCTTTGAGAAGCGTGCAAGGTGGTTTCCCGGTTTAGGCCTCAAAACCGGCGGCGGCGGATGGTGGTGCATGTGGCACCATCGCGAAGGTGGCTTCGAGGTGAAGCTACGGTGTGAAGGCCCCGACGGCGTTCGGGCGAAGGAGAAAAAGTTGGACAGAAACGCCCTTATGTGTTGTAGGGTGTGTTGTAGTGTGAAGGGCATTTTCGAGATGTGAAAATGTTCAAGAGGATAAGGTGAGGGGGGCTGGTTGGCTGCCTACCTTAAGCCTTTCATTTGAGTTGTGGGAAGAGGGCTTGAAGAGGAGAAAGAGAGGAGAGAAGAGAGGAGTGGCTCTTTGATTGAGCTTGTTGTCATCCTAAGCTTTGAGTTGGCTAGGAGTGGCTTGAACACTACATGGTTGAGTAATACAAGTTCCAATTAGTCCTCCAAATGTATCCCTCGCGTTGAATCCCGAGTTTCTTATTTTCTCTATTTTCGGGCATATTTTCTGGTGATTTTTGGTTCTTCGCGTTGTCTGCGATTGGACCAGATTTTCGTAGGGCTTGAGTGCTAGGACAATGGGAGTAGCCATCTCTGTCATCGTTGATGGATTCCACTCCCGAGCACTTGTTAATTGAGATTTCTCGAATTTTCCCATTTGCTAGGGTTTTCCCGAAATTCTGAAATTGAAGCTATAATCTATATCTTTTTGGGAGCTTTCTGCTGGAACGAGTTATTCATGTTGATATGAGGCTGGGATTAAATTGCATGATTTGTTGAGCTCATCTGATTGGGTTTTGGTGACTCTTCGATGAACTGCAGACTGGAGTTCTTCTCGTCTGTTGCTCTGCTCTTGTAGCGCAGGCTTTTGGAGCTCAATTTCTTAAACCAGGTCTCTAGTTCATCTGGTTCTTGGGATTCTGCCGATTCAGTTTATCTTTGACTGAGCTGCTCATCAAGTATTCGACTGACCATTTACCGGCTCTTCAGATCAGTTGCTTTGGCTCTGTTTTTACTTGTGCAGCTCATCTTCTTCCACAGAGCTTTTGTTTCGCAGCTCACTTGTTTTGTTTCCCTGTTGTGTGACTGTGGTGCGGGTACTAGGAGTGGCACGATCTGGACAAGATTAGTCCATCACAACAGCAGCTTGCTCTGCTCTTCAATCTGTCTATGCAGGTCTGAACATTTGTTGAGATAGCTCTGAACTTTGGTTACAGCTGCAGCTCGCCATGTCTCGACAGTGAGAAAATTCTGTCTGAAGAATATACATACAAGCTCGGCAGCTTTGTTGTAAGAACAGGTGATGTGCATCTCTGGACAGCTCGCTTATTCCTCTACATAATTGCATGTCTGAATGTTCAGTTTAGAACACCTTTATATCAGTCGAGCTAGCACCTGTATGCAGTTCTTTTCATCATCAGCTTATGCAGCACTCTGATTTGTTTTACAAGCTGTGGTAAATTATGACTGATTGTACTGGTTAATGCTCTGCTTAGATCTATAGAGCTTCAGTCTCAAGTTCAGCAGCTCGACTGCTTATTTCTGTTACCGACCAGTTTGACGAGTGCAAGGAATATTTTTGGCCTGTTCCTGTAGCAGTTTAGTCCTTTGTTTACTGAACCTGGCAGCTCCTGACCTGTAGCTTGTCATTTACATGTTGAGATCAGCCTTTTTATTTCAGTGCTACAACAGCTCGTGTAGTTCAGTTTATTTGCATGCTACAGTGAGTGCTTTTATGTACGTGGTTCTCTCTATTTATTTAATCCAAGTTCCTGTAGCACCAGCTTGCTTTATTCCTCTGAGATATCAGCCTACCGTGATATATCAGTACAAGCATTTACTTAATGACCTGCTGCATGGCTTAGTGATCTTTGTTAGTTAATCATTTTCTGTTAACTAGTCATCCACTTCTCTGACTGCTTGCTTGGTTAGCCTAGTACATCAAGTTAGTAAGCTATCTCTGTTTGGCTTTTTAATACAAGTTCAACAGTTTTTATAGTGGGCAATGATTATTGTTTAACTAATAATTAAGCTTCCGCATTGCTTTGAGAAATATTCCTAGCACATTCCTATGGTTAGTATGTCCGTCGTGACTACGTGATCATGGTGTGTTAGAAGAGGTGCGTCGGGTGAAAAATAGGAAAGGTTATCTGTTTCGGAAGAAATTTGTCAAGGCGCCTATTCACCCCCCCTCTAGTCGCCTTCTCGGTCCTTCATAAGTTTTGTCATTACATGAATAAAAGTAGTTTTAAATAGCAAGATTCTCTTTGATGTGATGGGTGCTAAAAATTAGAGAGGGTGCGTCGAACGCACCCTTAATACGACGATTGATGATTGATCAGAGACAGAAGTGGGCACTGTTCGAATTGACAGGCGCGCTGGAGGAGGGAGAGAGAAGGGTCCGAGACCGTGAGTCGTGACAGCAAGGACGACGCTTGTGTAACCCACTGTAGTGCCCAGAGAGTCGTGACAGCAAGCACAGTTCAGCTACCAAAAAGAAGAAGAAGAAAGTGTGACACAGCGGATAGTTTACAAGAATTGATCTCAATATTCTCCTGTCAGTATATGAAACCGAGCACTCTGGTATACTTTAAAGGGCTAGTTCTCCATGGGACCGAGAAGTACCATAAGACATACTCCCTTCGATTTTAAATTATTGACGTTTTACTATTTTTAAGTTATATTTGACCGTTCGTCTTATTTAAAATATTAGCTGCAAGTACGTGATGCCGGGAAGGCCCATGACTACTCAGCCTACAGGGTAGTGTGCAGTCCATAGCCAAAATTTTTTTACTTTTTTTATTTTCCATATAATGAAGCTCTCCCTTTTTTTCCCCTCTGCCGTTTCGTTGGAATGCAGGCTGGACGGGTCAACGTGGTGGCCGCCGAGAGGAGAGGCGAGGTGCGACAGTTGACCTCTTTATATTCTCCCGCCCGCGCACCTCCTTTGCTCTATCTATGGCCACCACCTCAGCCCGCCCTCGCTCGAAGGTCGTCATGGGAGCTTCGCGCCGCGCGCCGTCCTCGCATGGTCGCGCCTCGCCCGCAGTCTGCGTGTCCGCGCACTGAACCGCTCGTGGCAGGGCACCACCGCCCGGTCCATTTCGTGGAGGGGAAAGAAAGGGGAGGAGGAGCGCGCCAGCTCCACTTCACCGTGAAATGGACCGGGCGGTGCGCCGTGCGACCACGATGGCCTCGACGAGGCCACTGCTCGACCGGAACCCGCCCATCTCGCGGCGGTCGCGCCACACGCGCATGTTGCGCGAGTCCGTGCCCGTGTACAGCAGGTCCCCGGCCGCGGCGAGGGAGTACACGTGGGCGTCCTCCTTCACGAGGGAGCCAGGAGCCCTGGCCCCCCTGTTTGGTGCTTCATCACGGGCTCGTCGCCGGTGCCAAGGCACGGGAGCTGCGTCCACGGCGACATCCGGTACGGCAACGCCGCGGCCGAGGTGACCGCGCTCGCGCTCGTGCTCGGCGAGGACGTCGGCGACGAGTACGCCGTCGTCGACGGCGACGACTTGGCCGCTGGCGCCACCGCCGCCGGGTCACGGTGTAGGAACTGGAGCAGCTTCTTGTGGTTGGCTGGTTGCCCATGGCCGGCCGCCTTGTGTCTTCTTCTGGTCTTGCTTGGGTTCCCCCAATGAATCGTCTCGTCTGATGGTGTTGTGTTCAGCTGCTTGCGAATTTGCGCGCGATTTGCGAATGGTTTTTCGAAAGGTTGTTGAGCTGAGAGGGAGAAGGGAGCCCGTGGCGCGAACATATAGGCGGTTGTACGGCCAGGAGCCGTTGTGATAGGTGGACTGCGGCGGCGCGAGGAGGATTCTCCTCCGCGAGGACGCGTGAGCCCGGCCTGATGGGACCCGCCACCACGGGGGACGCATGGCGCGGCGGGGCGACGGCAGCCCGGCAGTACAATGATTCGCATGGGTGCGGTGAAGGCAACCGTCGCGCGCGGCGGTGGGCCGGCCGCAGGCAAGGTCTAGTGGAGTGTACTAGCAGTACCTAGTCCCGTCGTTGTAGCACGCTAACATACACCGTACAACGGCACATGTTGATACGTACCAACTCGACCAACTTTTCTCGTGTGCCTGGTGACTTACGAACATCGGTGGAGTTAGGTTTGAAACTTGGCAGAGGTCAAGCAAGATATATCACTCGATTTCACATATAGCAGAATCCAAATACAAGCGATTTTTAGCAAAATCTAATGAAAAATCAGTATGATTAGTGTAAACTTTGGGAGGATTGGGGAGGGGGGGGCATGGCCCCCTTTGGCTACGCCACAGCTTACGAAGGGTCGAAGTGTGGATTTCTGTTTATTTTCCCCGTAGGCCTCGCGTGCAATGTATTAGGAGTACATACGGAACAGGTAAGTTAGCGACGTTGGGAATGAACCAGAGCACCGGTGAGGCGGTGACCATGTAAACACCGAAACAGAGCAAAAAGAAGCTGAGCTGCGGCGTGCCCTGGTGCTGACCATAGACGGCTTCTTCCACCACTACTAGGAAATCGGCATCTTGCAACCGGCTTCTTCCCCCTGGTCTCACCCTTGTCGTGACCTGTGACTATGACCATCCCGAGGAATCTAAATTTCTACTAATCCCAGTTCATGGACCAACCCCAACCAAACTAAAAAGCAAATAAAGAAATATCTTGTCGAAACCATGAGCAAGCGATGTCGTTCCTCTCCCAGAGACGGTCAATCACTTGCTGAACACCTTCTTTTTCTCACCCTTTTCAACACAGATGACATCATTGCATCACCCTTTCACCCTTTTGTCTCTGCGATCCAGTGACTGGAAACCCAATAGATTATCGCAATTAGCCGTTGTTTTGCTTATCCAATTGCGAGTTATTCACGGCAACTTGGCAGCACCGGCGGAGCCACACCAGGGCCAGACGGGGCCCTGGCCCCCCCTTGGCGCAGGAATTTTCTTGAAGACTTGAAGGAAAGAGGTACTCGCTAGCTGTGAGCTGTTGCTGGGAATGTGGAAGAAGAAGCAAAGGTCCAGCGGCTGAGCCTAAAAACTGAGGAAAACGATGCCAAATCCTATCATCTATTTCCTGTTTTGTTTCACTTCGTTCCTAGCAAGCTGATAACCGAAGTCGCGTGCCTGGTCATGCTTGCTCGGCCCCTCCTGTGAATTGTTCCTGGCTCCGCCACTGCTTGGCAGGGCAAGTTATTGCAGAAAACGCGTGATTTTTGGAGATGAAATCACACCCGATGGAAGGTACGCAGAGTTGTTCTTGTTTCATGATCTGATTCTAACTCGGACCCAGATTGGAACATATAGTTGAATGTTTTTTTTTCTTATTTCTGTAGCCCTCATTTCATTTCATGGAGAACGATTCAATTAGTAGTAATTGTCAACCTGAGCCATGGTGGCAGGAACCAAGCGCTTCTTCGTCCAATGTTGGTGCGGCAGAAAATGCAGTGACATTGGCGCCCAATGAGCATGTTGAAGAACCCGATCGAACATGAAGTCAGCTCATCTGGACAGAGAAACAATGGATTGAAGAACTGATCGAACAGAAAGTCAGCTCATCTAGACAGAGAAGCTTGTTCCTGTTTAGCGTGAGACACGTGTAGCGAAGGTGGCTGGAGCATCATCATGCTGGTGATGTCACACCAAACGACACGACATAGACCCCGTGACGTCAACTGGCGGCTCGTCGCGACACATCCGTGGGCCCCCCAACAAACGTCGTTGATCGGGGCGGAGCCAGGAATTTGCTATGAGGGGGGTCAAGCAGCAATAGCAAACTTTTAAGGAGGATCAAATTCAGAATTTGCATGAAGTTCTATGGTGAATTTTTGTGTGCAAAGCTAGTGTTGACTTAGCATAGGGGGGACTAGGCCCCTGCCCGCCCCCGCCTGTCTCCGCCCTCGCGGCGGGTTGAAGACGCGCGGGTACAGCCAATCTTCAGGTGCACACGGATCCGGCGTCGCTGTCGACGCGCGCGCACTAGCTGCAGATGGACCCGCGGAAAGTTGTGAGTGCCGGGCCCACACTACAATGAGGAAGTTGCTGACCGGTGGAAGGAAAAGCGCGCGGCTGGGTCGGGTCCGTAGAGCGGTGTAGCAGTGGGGTGTTCGTTTCCACTTTCCTGTCACATCAAAGAATCTTGTTATTTAAGAATATTAAATAAAGTCTAATTAGAATTTTTTTTGATAGATAGGTGTTAATTTATGAGATGTATCTAATGAGTCTAATTAATCTATGTTTTGCAACAGTAATGCTACAGTAACCATCGTCTAATCACGTCTTAATTACCCTCATTAGATTCGTCTCGCAAATTTAGTCTTTATTTAATACTCTTAAATAAACAAACTAGGATGGCTGTCCGCGCATTTGCGCGGCTAGACTTACTATACTATTAAAATGTTTTTATGTATGTTAACAATCAACATAGATTATTATTATTATTATTATTTATTTATTTATTTATTTTATACTCTATATTTATAAAATAGTATAAATAGATTCGAGAATTTCTCACCATATCTCAATTTGAATGTGAGATGAGTCATCATTTATTGGATTGTGTCTTAGCTAACCCATTGTATTTGATTTTGTTTTGTGAGTGAGATCGATTCAAACATGTCATGCTAAACAACTAACATATGTTATAGTAGTAAAAAGAACGGGTCGTGCTAAAAAGAAATCTTTTGAAGAAAACATGTCGTGCTAAGAATAAGAGAATGTGACATGCTAGACATATGGCAGTGTGGTGTATTTAGAAATAGAAATGAAGTGTATCTTGGATATTTTTATTATTCCAAAATTTAGCTACTTTGGACTCATGGTATAGTGGGTAAATTAGAAATAAGAATTAAGGATTTTTAGCTCTTTTTATAATCCGAATTGAGTTATATTTTGGACTTATAATGGCATGATGGGTAATTTAGAAATAGGTGTGAAGAGTATTTTTGTTATTTTTTATTGTTCCGAATTTAGCTATTTTTTGACTCATGGCATGGTGGGTAATTTAGAAATAGGTGTTAGGGGTATTTTTGGTTATTTTTTATTATTCTGAATTTTGCTATTTTATAAATATTTATAAGGGGTTTTATGACTAATTTTTTCATAATGGCAGTGGTGGGTAATTTTCTCTTCTTATTTTCTCAGATTAACGTAGGAATTTCTAGGTTTTGAGAGCGAACATGATGACTCCGTTTCGTGATCAATTATATAAATTATAGATAGTGTCCCCTGCTTTATTCAAAGCAAACACAAGTTCAGTACATTGTTATCATCTGGCTCACTACCATACACATCCATCGGCTCCCCACTAGCCAGATCATTTCTACATTCTTGCATCGAGGATTCACCCCCCTCTCTCAACTGTTCCCCACTCGGGACATCAGTTGAGCCTGTCGAAACCCATGACAGCCTGTGCGGTGAGGTGGCTTTCTCTTCCAGCGCACGAATCCATCCATCTATCACGGCTTGTTCTTCTTCCTTGCACAACGCCCTCCACGATTTCAGCATCCTTGATATCCTCCTCAGCATCTCCCTGTCGCTTCGACCATCTCCCATCCTGAAAACACAACAGATTCCTTAGTTTCCAGATAGCCTAGAAAAGAGCATGTTTAACAGCTTATTTCTCTTATTGCTAACCCAAAACTTTGCCACAGAATCAAAATCTGCCCCCAGATCTCTTCCTGTTATTTCTAATATATAAGAACATGTAACTTTAGCCACACAGCAGTCAAAGCTGTTGTCATTCTTTCCCATCTTCGATCATATGACTCGTCCAGCCTCTGCCAGTCCGGAAGCCGTTGTCGCCGAGCGAGGAATGTGACAAGAAGCGGCTCGTCAGGACGTTCAACGCGTTCAGCGTCATGCACTCATGCAAGGACACAGGACCGACCCAGTCTTGACCTTCCTTTCCGGTCCCTGTCGCTCGCCAGTATGGCGACTGTGCCACCGCGCCATCAGCTGATCAGCTTGAAGGTATGCATGGTCAGTACAGGCTGAAGCTGGCGTTGGCGGCGGTGTGGGTGGCGGTGCAGCTCGTCCAGCACGAATTCGCCGCGGAATTCCACGCGCTGGCTGTTCCGTTCGGAGAAAGCGTCGTGCGGCGTGGGAGGGCAACCACGGCCACCACCAGCTCGCTGGCGTGGGCTCGTTGTCATCCGCTACGACCTGTACGTGGTAAGCACTAAACAGAGACGCCAGCTTACCCGCGAAACAGAGGAACACAGAGTAATGTGAAAAACAGAGATATGTGTGCACGGCCGCCAGAGGCCCAAGCGGCGATCGGTGCTTGATCTCTGCTACCTGATGAAGGCTGTGGACGCGGCCTGCTCGAGCGCGTCGCCGACCAGTGTGGCCTGGCCTTAAAACACGGGAGAAGCAACAGCAGAGAAGCTGGCTTTGGCATGGAACAGAACAGAGTAGTACTCGCAAGCAACGTGCTCCGCCATCCCAGCGTCCCCGGCATGCAACCGCGCCACACTATTGCCGCGGCGCGCTCTACTCCTGTTTCAGGGCGAGTGACTCCGCTACTGCTGAAACGTTGGTGCAACCAAAAACTCCATTATGCTACTACCTTCATTCTTGAATATAAATATTTCTGTTATGTACCAGGTGCGTAACCAGAAATGCTTACATTATTCTGAAATGGATGGAGTATTACAGCTAAACAACAAACCGGTAGTGAATGTCTTCCTTGTCCCACAATATACATCTCAATTTGATAACCTTACTATAGTAACGGAAAGCTTGAAGGTACACATGAAATACTCTTTTTTTCCCCTTTTGTATTGTCCTTTTTTGAGCTCAAACTCTACCAAAAGAGGCCCCAGCATCTAGAAACATGTTAGATCTCACAAATGATGTGTAACGTCCAAACCCGTGATTTGGTTACATTGCTCAACACCAACTATAAAATACATTTCCATTCTATGTAGATGGATGAGGGCAGGAAACAGAGCAGCCGTAGCAAGCTCAACAGTTCACAATGCTAGCCCTCGACGCTGGCTTGCTATGACAAAGTTTGCGGTATCAGCATGAGCATGCCCTCATAGAATGTATAATCACCAGTACACAAGCCAGTGCGGGCCGTGTACACACGTGGTACGTTGGTTGATGCGTAGCGTACGTTGTGTGGTACAGTGCACGGTCGCCCGGCCCCTTGCCAAAAGCCTTCTCATCAGCATGCATGCATCATTAGCATTACGTAATTGCCATTAACTGTAACGTTAATTCAGACTCTCACTACTACGTACGTTCCTAGCTAGTCACATGAACTCCCGACACGCCATACCGCAAACCGCAAACCACCAAAGCATCTCGGATCAGGGTCCTGCGGCGTCGCTGTCGCGGCGCAACATCCACGCGGGAAAAAAATTACTTGCGGCCGGTTCGCAAATGGCTCTGGAGTCTGGTGCGGCCCCGATACAGATGTCGGACACGTGGACGCCTCCAGGCAATCGACGCACGTCCGTGGTTCAAGCCATCCGGCGATGAAGCCGAAAGAAAAGCCATGGAGTCCATCAAGCCGATTGATATGGTGCATCGGGCTGAGCCATCGACGATCAAGCCGAAACCCATCGAACAAAGACGAGACAAAGCTCCCTTTACCATGGAAAACTGTGGCCTAAGTGCGGGCGGCGGGAGCGTGGAACCGGTCGCGCGACGGCGACCGATGTTGCTGCTGCCTTCTGGGGCTGGCCTGGGGTGAGTGAGTGGTGACGCGCGCGCGGTGCACTTCCACTCAACAAAGATTTTCGTTAATGGAATGGAGATGATGAAGCGGAGGAGAGTGTGGCATGTTGAAGCGAATTTCTTCAGTCACTTGTCCTGGTTAGTTAGATTCACTTGCCATGCTGATAGGGATTGACAGACGATCGATCGACGTGCGTGGGTACGTGGCAGCAGGGGAACAAATGAAAGTGGCCTGTCGTGCATTGTCCTATCCTACTCCCTGATAGGCTGATGATACTGTCGTGGATCCCCCAACAGGAAAACGAGGAACCAACGATGGTGATCGAGGTGCGCGGGTCAGCGGTGCGTGAGGAGGCCCCTGCTGCTACACGGGATTTCTTGCTGCTGCCGAGGTTGCCCCACCTTTGGTCCGTGCACGCACTTGCTCAGCAGGAGCTAGCTCGTCGTTATACTAACATTGTTACAACACTGTCTTAACTGCAAATGTAACCTTAAATGGCATGGCAACCCTAGTTTTAAGCAAATCAAACTTGCCGAAACTGGATATATATGGTAAGCTGGTGAAGAAGTACCAGCTGAGGTCAGGCAAGGCTTCACGGCACCGCAACGCCACACCGTATACCGCCGCTAGCTGTAACTGGTTTTACAGCATAAAAAGCCCCTCTGGTCTAGGGGTTTCCTAGCAAGCAACGAGCTAATCATCAGCTCACCATCGATCACCGACAAGATATTGAAGAACATCATTGTCGATCGTCCTCCCCGAGCAGAAGAAGCCTCGCCGATCGAGATGTCCAGCGGCGGCTCCCCCGTCGTGCTCGACACCAGAGGATTTTCAATGGGGGTGCATTAGTACACAAGATATCGAATAATTATCTGATTTTAGTGTTTGTAGGTGCATAATTATGTGTTGAGAGGGGTGCATGTGCACCCACAAGCTACAATGTAGCTTCGCCCCTGCTCGACACCGGCGAGCGCATCCGCCGCGTCCTGCTTGCGCAGTCGCGCCGTCCGCGCAGGGCACCGGCGTCGCGAAGAAGACCCAGCTCGACAGTACACCTCCATGCAGCAGGATCCGCCGCGACGTCGTCGCCATGTCCGCCGAGTAGGAGATGGTGTTGAAGATCGCCGACATGCTCGCGCCCATTCTGCTCGGTGTCGACAAGGACAAGGTGGTCTCGCGCTTCCGCCGTGTTGCCACCCAAGGACGCCGCCGCCGCCGCACCAGATATGATGCGGGCGCACGTTCCGCCCGGCTGCTCCTGTCTGCATGTATGGAGCGCCTGGGAGGTGTGTGACAGCGACGGGATCGTCGTCGTGGGCTCCCTGGTCACCGTCGCCGCCGACTCCATCTCCGACAACGACCTGCTTGAGATCCACGTCAACAAGACCACGGGCGCGTCCACCTGCCGACCGGTCGCCGAGCTTTGGCCCACGGCGTCGTCGGGGTTCGCCAAGGTGGCGACGAGGGCCGACCATCTCTCACCAGGTTCCTGTACGGCGTTGAGGTCGCGTCCGCCCACGGCTAGTACAACGGATTCGTCATCTCCTACCTCGGCGCCACCGACATCCGCGCGTCTACCTCCACCATCGCTCCTCCGCAAGCCAAGATGGACGACCCTGACGTCGCCCAAACAACTGCGTAGCTACTCGATCAGTCAATCAACGCCGCTGCCTTTCGGACATTGGCGGAGGCAAGATTTTTAAATGGGTGTGCAAAGGAACAAGTAACAGAACTAAGCGAATAGGCTCACAAGGACAGGTGCGCCCCCCCCCCCCCCCCCCCCCCCCCCCCCAATCCGGACAATATGCTTCATCCACCCCTAGTTCGACACAAAACTACATAACTATATTCTCACAACTTGCCGTTCTCCTGAAACTTCATCACTATCTGGCTCTTTAAAGTCCTTTGTTCCACTATTGAAAGCACTCAACACAATAAAAAGTCAGAAAACAAAGAGAAATTAAAATTAAATTAATGAGAGAAGGATGGCCGACATCACAAAGTACAAACGTCGCATTTATATCAGGACAGATAGAAATTAAAATTTAAGAGAATGGCATCCTAATATTGGGATGATTTATCCGCCAACTGATCGAGGCGTCGTTGTTCTTGGGAGCAGCCCAACATTTGGCACTGCTGTCATCTTGCAGGCATCATCTTTCTTTCACTGTCCCATCCCTTACCACTTTTAGTATCTCCCGATTCTTTAGCAATAGGATAACCCATTCTTTGAATCTTGCTCCTGTTTCACTTGGCCAAGAGTAAATCAAGTGTAGGGGTTCCAAACTTTGCATTCAGGCTAGCTACTAGAAGCAATATTGTTGCATGCCTAGCTCCTCACTCCAAGCACATTATGTGTTTGAAAACCCGGCACAGCACGATCTTTTTAGCAGCCCGGTCATGAAAATTAATCCTTCATCTCAAGGCTCCCATCTGTCTCTCGTCGTGGTTCCAGCTATACCCACTACATTAGTAAATGATTGCATGCCTCCTCACTCCAACGAACGCCATCACGGCGGGTCGATAACGGTCGACATTCACACGGTTTTGCTCGGTTTTTTGATCCAAAAGTTTATTTCCATTTTCTTTTTCTCGTCGTATGGTAAAAGGGGACTAATGAGAGAAGGATGGCCGGCATCGCAAGGTACAAACGTAGGTAACCTGTCAATTCCTCATAGAAATAATAATCATGAACCAAGTCATTTATGTGGTGCTTGGTCTAGAAATGGAGGGAAAAGGTCACATTTAAATAAAAAAAAGGTTCTAGTTAAACTTGGTCGAGTTTACCAATTGTTGAGCATCTGATATTTTTTTTTTTTTTGAAGGGAAACATTCTGCTAGACTGAAGAAAATGAAGCATGTGAAGTGAAGGGCTTGGCTGCCTTACGTGGAGGGCTTGGTTCGTGGCCCCCCGTCCTTGATTTTTGGAACGAGTGTAACTCTTTCAGTCACCGACGCAAGGGCAAGGGCGCGCGTGCGATGAGGTGACGCGCCGAGCTTAAAGGGCCGTGGCCGTCTTCGTCGACACGCGCGCGCGCAAGCGGACGACGAGCGGCTCATCGAGGCAAGCAGGTGATATGCTACAGACAGAGAAGGTGGCTTCATGGCGTACGTGGAACAGAGGCGGCGCTTCACCTTCATGGCTCACGGTGCGACAAGCAACAGAGAAGGTGGCTTTGGCGTGGAACAAGAGCACAAGCTATATATAGCGCTGCCTGCGCTGGTGGAAGGGAGTGTCCAGACCAAGCTCTTCGCAAGCACGCACCGTACAGCAGCGGGCGTCGCTTCGTCCAACCGAGCAAAGGAAGGATATGCCGTACGTCTCAGGTCGCCGCCGTCGTGGCCGGCCCAAGACCGACGCGTTGTTGCGCGTCCCGTGTCACTATTTGCTGCCTACCTGCCACCGTACCCGCGGACGGCGCCGGCTCGCGGCAGGACTCGTGATCATCGTCGGGCGGCCGGGTTTGCGAAAGCTCGATCTCGGCGGTGGCGGTGCAGCAGCATATACATTGTGTCCGGCCGCCCGGTGCAGCACGCGGCCGACACGGCGGGCGGTCGGCGCTGGCCGGGCATCTCCTACGCCCTGCAGGCGCTCTTAACTTACTCCCCGAAATCTAGTGTCTACCAAGTACTATATAAGCAGCGATCGTTCCATGAGCAATCTAGCTTCTTCTCTTCTATATCTACTATAAACTTTATATGGGGTCGTCGTCTGCTTTTTAGCTAGTTTTGCTCCTCGACCTGGCCGATGCCCGAGTTCGGCTCGTCTTCCACCCATGTCTGCACCATCGATCGATCGTGGCAGTCGTCGTTGCACCACGCTGCGGCTAGCCCGCTCCCCTTTCGATCGATCTCCCTCTCCTTCACCGCATCCTTTGGTAGAGTTGGCCCGGCGATGGGACCTGCCGGGCGAACCATGCATGTGCCCCGATGCCACAAACGCCATGATCGAGATGTAGACGCGACCACAGAATCGAATCGATTGTTTGTGAGCAAGGATTTGGTTGACTGCGTAACGGCTGGGAAAACAACTGGGATCGAATTGATTGTTATCGTGTCGATCGCTCTGAAGTCAGAACTCAACTATTTTGGGGCAAAACGTACCAACGTCTGATGAACAAGAACAAACAGTTTGCATCGATCCCAAAGGTGTTGGTTTTTGCTGCTAGCTAGCTACTTCCAAGTCCTTGATCGGATCCTTGCATCTCCTCGCCGGTGCATTCTTGATCACGTTCGCCGCTGCACTCCACTCACCGCTAATTAATCCTCGCAACCAAGCACTGCTGTATCTTATTATCCGGTTCACGCCGGCGAACCTTCCCGCCAGGGCATGCAATGCGCCACCGCGGGCCGGCCAGGCCCGTCCGGCATTGCCGTGCGAGCAAGATGGGTTCGATAGTATGGTGGTGGCTTGTTTGTTTGTGCTGCGCTGTTGATGAACACATGGCCTGCCTCATTCTGCAAATGTCTCTATCTACCTAGCTTGTTGATCATGGGCTAAAAGTATTTCGCAATATACATGCTTTATTTTCGACATTTCTAGATGGCCCTGTCTAGAGCCCACCCGGGCAAAAAAATGCCTCCCACCACCCGATTTTTTTAACCATTGGATCAAGATCCAACGCCTCCCCTCCTTTCTTCTACCTCCAGCCAGCCCTGCTCCAGCTCGAGACTCCCCACCGCCCAGTCATGCCACCGCCCGGCCTCGGCGAGCTAGGGTCTCGCCGGAGCTCCACGCCGGCGGCCCGCCGGCGCGGACCTCCGGCGAGACCCTAGCTCGCCGAGGCCGCCGCCTTCCTACCCCCTCCCTCCGCCGCCTCCCCTGCCGCCGTCGCCGTCCTCGCCCCCCGCCCTACCCTGGCCCAACCGCCATCTGCCGCCGCCCGCTCCGGCGGCGTCCCCGCTGCCTCCGCCTCCGCCGTCTCTCCCGCCACCACCGCCTGGCCGGCCTGCCTCCCCCGGCCCCCCCTCTTCTATGTCCGGCGAACACCGGTGAGCCCCAACAACCCCCAAACCCTAAGACACTAACCCGTTAGAGTTCATGCCGGAGATGGGGAAGGTGGTCGGAGACCCGCCGGAGATGGAGAAGAAGGTGAAAAGGAGTAGTCAAACGCTGCAACAAAAATCGGGTGGGAGAGCTCTCTCAAATGCCTAGGTGGAGTTTAGCAATCCCCTTCTAGATGCGTCATGCGTGGCCCCCAAGTGAGTAGTTTGTTCCTTCGCAAAAATGTGAGTAGTTTGTTGTGCTTAGTTGTATTTGACTCTAGTCATGATGCATGGAATCCTGGGTACATATATTCCACAAATAGACAATGCCATCATTTATAAGTAATATCAATGCGGAAATTATAATTAAGTCCAGCCACCAAGGCATACAAGATGTAGTATCTCAAAAATGAATGCTGGCTGCTTGGCCCACTGTTTAGATTATGAAAATGCTTTCCATATTGCTGAGTTATTAGTATATAAAGATAGAATGAAGATATAATGGCATCACTATCCATGTGTATATATCTTTTGGCTAGGGATGTGACTTGGTCTTATACAATATTAATAAATTGTATTGTTTTCCCCTTGGTATAAAGGGCAGACCGCTTAGCCCCAAAGCAATGCAAAAAAAAAAAGAGTTAGCGTGGCTCAGTACAGATGGTAACCCAGAAGCAGGCCATGTATTCCGTGCTGCTTATACTGCTGGTCCTTGCATCAGGTTCTCTCTTTCCCTCTCCCTCCCTCCTCCCTCCCTCTCTCACACGTCATATTTAGCTAGATTGATTTCTAGATCTGATTTTTGACATAATAATTCTTAGGTTGCGAGGCTATTTCTCCAAAATATGAGAGTCTGGCTTGCTGGAATAAAGCAGATAATCAGGTGCGCTGCCCCTGGTTTAAGAAGTCATCTTTATGCAAAAATGAGTGCATCCAGGAAAGTTATGATGATGGTTCCGGTCAAAAAATAAAGTACGATAATGGCCAATGCGGAGTTGTTTATCCTTCGTTTAAGGTTCGTTGCATGTGTCACAAACCCGGCTGCGATAAGATATAGACCTAGCTAAAGAATAAAAATCTTGTATTTTGGTAAACAAATTGCATACATATACTGCTGCTCTTTATGCGTGAGGGTATGGAACAAAGTAATCCATAGGAAACTTCCATAGGATCGGCGCTCGCACACTCAGGCGCTAATCAAGCTTAACTCCAGTTCTTCTCTCGATGCATCAAAGTCCAGGCCATTCGCGTTACACGACACGACGCGTATCGTCACAATGTGCCTCAATGTGCAACTCTCGCTCGCTCTGCCCAGGTGGAGACATCACTATTGTACGTTTCATGAATAAGTACTACATGCCACACACGAACAACAACTGTTACTCTCGCAAATTTTGAATGGCTAGTACCCGTACCCAGTAGTACTATACAATACAGGAAAACTACCACCAAGGCCCGGCCCGGCCCTGCCCCGGTCCGGCCCAGTCCAGCTCAGCCGTGAAGTTCGGATCGATCGCAATTCGCAACAGGCGCGTAGTCCCCGCCTCGCCGCCCGCGTTGGCGTCATCTCACCGTCGCCGGTCGTCTCTCGCTTTCGCGTCCTTCCTTTGCTTCGGGATGCCATCGTCGATCCAAACTACAGTACATGATAGCAAGAGGATCAAAGCAACAAGAGGAGAAATGAAACAGACAGAGAGGTCAGTCTGCGACCGTCGGTGGCGCAGCGCCAAGGAGTGCCTAGCAACCGTGACACCAAACGTCGGTGTCAGTAACGGGAGAGCTCGGCGGCTCAAGGGATTCAGGGTCGTTTGTTGGTATATACTGGCCGGAGTGGAATCAGTGGATTCACTGACAATAACTTTGCAATCTCATCTGATCTGTTTGTCTTCCTCCAGATTCTCACTGTCGAGTAGTAGTCTATAATCTGATTTGTTCATAGTACGGGGCATGCCATTCTTTTCCCCTCTTCATATGACTAGTCCAGCCTCTGCCAGTCCGGAAGCCGTGTTGTCGCCGAGCGAGGAATATGACAAGGAGCGGCTCTTGAGGATGTTCCACGCGCTCGGCGTCAATCCGTCATGCAAGGGCAGAGCCGCAGAGGACCCAGCCTTCGACGGTTCGACCTTCCTTTCCGCTCGCCGGCATGGCGACTTTGTTTAGCTATATCTTGATAAAAATTGCGCAAACATTTGTTTAGCTTAGCTATATCTTGATTTTTTTTTTCATTTATTTATCGATGAGAAAGATCATTATAAACAATACAAAATACAATGCATAAGAGACAATTCTAACCAAAACCTCCAATTTCTGAAGCTGGAGCAGAACTGCAAGCCAATTCTCAGTGGATCTGCTCCATAATGGATTTGGTGGAGTGGAGCTGAATTTTATGAAGTGAAGCAGTTCCAAACAAGACCTAATTCTAGACAAAATTGTCTGAAGCACACTCACAAGGTGTATCTTCGCCCAAAACACACTCTCAAAATTGAATTTGTCTGTGACACTAAATTTAGTGATTATTATCTGGGACACCATTAGCGATGAAGGTACTTTTAATATTTTTATCTCAATATGTGAAATATATTAGAACTTAAAACTTTGCATAAAGGTACATTGTGACATTCTCTATCAATGTACTTTTTGACAGAATTTTTTTTAATTGTGGACGAGCTTTTGTCATATGTATGCCGTTGTTCCGTAAGACTCGAATTATCATTTTCTTTTTTTTGTGAATAATACAATGAATGTTCCTATCATCTCGTCATTTGCCATCGATGAACACAGCGCAATAGTCCTAGTCTTTCTCTGCCGTTTTAAAGACGATTAGACTATAACATCATGTGTTGCAATTCCTATACAACGAAAGCATTAGGTCCATATGCCCCCCAGAACCCTCCCTGGGGCTTGTCGAGCATGTCCTATGTATTAGAGTTGATGAGCTTGGCTGCTTCTCTTCAGCAAGCAAGTCTCAAAACATATACTTGCGCGTACTTTAGTATTTACTAATTCGAGCAGAGATCAGGTTCACACTGTGGGGCGCTGTTATCTCTTAGATCCGGCCTGTGAAAAGGAAGCCAGGGGCCGATTTAGCGGGGGTGCATGGGAAACATCTTGTTAAAAAATTAGGCAAATTACGCCATATTTCAATTCTAAAATAATCAAAGTAAAACAAGATTATGTGTAACAAGCGTGATTTTATGACAAGATTAACCAAGTGCGTGTTCATGCATATTTCACAAAATAGCAAGAACAAGATTGAAAGCCAGAGTATGTTCAGGATATACCCAGAGGCACCAACGGTGCCGTTCCCAACATGTGACATGTTGAGCTGCTCGAAGTAGTCGATCTAAGTCGGTGCAGGATGGTGTTCGCAGTGTAGTCAGTCGCGGCACCGGGAAGAAGATGAAGTAGTCGATCAGTGAGCAGTCGCGCTTTGCGCTCCCCAAAACCTGATCGCTCGCCTATCCGTGCAGATATCACAGCGAGACGTGGTTCCGGAGGCCTGCTCTCGCAAACTCTATGCGCGCAGAAACTTGCGATAGGAATGGTTGTGTAGCAGCAACAACAGAGGAGGTGGAGTTGTGTCTTATTCTCTCGTAAGGTGAGGAGAGACCTCTCTTATATAGGCATGAAAGGGAGAGGATAGAATCATCCTTGATGTGTATTGATGCAGGTCATCAAATACTAGTAACGTACGGAGAATAAACACCATTAGTTACTAGTAACAGTCAAAGTTAATTCGCTGTCATCAAACCTTATGAACAGCCCTCTTAACGTCCCTATTCATTTCTTTTATAACTCCATAACATTAATCGTGAGCCTAGAATATTACTGATTTAATTAAACATAAATGGGTTAAACCCAATTAAATCCAACACATCTTTCCACTGCCTCTTCATATGACTCGTCCAGCCTCTGCCAGTCCGCGCGCAGCGCAAGCCGATGTCGCCGAGCGAGGAGTATGACAAGAAGCGGCTCTTGAGGACGATCCACGCGTTCGCGTCATGCAGGGGCAGTAGACCTTGGCTCGTCGCCATCCACTGCTTGGTCGTGGTAAAAAGAGACGCCATCTTACACGCGAAATAGAGGAAACAGAGTAATGTATAAACGGCCGCTGAGGCCCAAGCGGCGATCGGTGCTTGATTGATATCTGCTACCGGATGGCGCCTGTGGACTTGTGGAGGCGGCCTGCTGGAGCGCGTCGCCGACTAGTGTGGCCTTGACAAGATGGAAGTAACAGAGAACCTGGCTTTGGCGTGGAGCCGAACAGGGTACTCGCATCGCAAGCAACGTGCTCCGCTTTCCCAGCGTCTCCCGCGACCGGCCCCCGGCACCACACTACTGCCGCGGCGCGCTCTGCTCCTGTTCAGGGGTGGGTGACTCCGCTACTGAAATGTTGGCGCAACCACAAACAACATTCTACTACTACCTCTGTTTCTGAAAATAAATATTTAGAAAACGACGAGCGGGTAAGCTTCGTCGACCACAGGTAGCAAACGACGAGCGACACTTCAAGCCAGGCCGGTGATCACTCACCCACGCCAACACAGAATGTTGATCAGAGCAAGAAGAAGCGGGTAAGCTTAGAAATTCAGCTCACCTCCGAATCGGTCCAAGACTTTTTGTAAAGTGGGCGAAAGTGAAACCAGCACTGGTCTTGTCGCCCAGCTAGCTAGGCCATGAGAATCGAGGCAAATAAAGCATGTGTGACGAATACCGGAACAACTGCGCACGGCAAAATGAATGCCAAGATGCACATGAAAATATGTCGATGTGGAGTTGAGACCCCGTTTCCCCTTCTTTCTTGGCCGTCTGTCTTCTCCCGGCGTCTCCGACGCCAATATTGGACCACTCCTTTTGCCCGCACGCGTACGATGTGAAGAGGAGTAGCGTAGTACCGGTCGTAGTGGTGCCCAAGTATCTCCGC
>JAAXCT010003947.1:0-20307 GCA_012490785.1 Eragrostis nindensis
TTTTCCCAGAGCCCGTATGTGGAGGCCCCCCAGTTTAACGGAACCTACTGTTCGTTCAACTTCCCAATGCCTACGCTCCACCCGGGCGCAGAGGGATCCAATGCCATGACTCCAGATTAAGTCCGTGTGTACCATTGTTCCGTGCGGCATTGCTCGCAATACTTAGATCATCTGCATGGTGCACCGTTTGTACCTGTAGTAGAGGAAACAGAGTCAGGTGTCCTTGGCACCCCATTTCATTTCTTTGGTCGTGTATGCTTGGACCTGTGATAGCAGTCGTGTGTTGTGTACAGTTGTTCACCAGCTGTTGAAGCTGCAGTAGATCAGCGTCTATGTACATGATATGGTGTCATTTTGTGGTCTGTTAATTCCATTTAGCATACTGTCATTATCCTGCATTCATGATGAAAAGGTTCTGGTGTCGCATTGCCTGTTTTTGTTGCCTCTGAGGTTGAACGGTATCACCAAAGTGCACCGCAACATTCGGCTGTGCATGGAATCTTCCAGGAACAAGGCCACTTTGGAACCTGGGAATCATCTATTGTTATTTCTGTAAAGCTCCTCTTGATGCCCTGGCCGAATTATCAAATTTTGTTTTAGTTGAAAAAACAAGGTTTGAAGCCACACGAAATGAGTCTTCAAAGAGCATTTCATTTCGTCCTCTTGACATTCATAAATTATGACATGGGGTTGCTTGATTTCTTGGCATTCTGGCCTTCTAAATCAATTCCTTATTCTTTTTCTAAATTTCGGGACGTATAATGTGACTGTTTTGCCCTCCTATTGTGAATCCAATCCAAAAGCTTAGAAGTGCCAGTATGTCATAATCACATAATCACATGCTGTAGATGTCGAAAGGACGAAATCAAACAAAAGGAATGTCAAACTGACAAAGCCACTCACGAGTATCGGGCCTTCAAGTTCCCTGTTAGAAGTATTCGTGTACGTATGTGTGTGTGCGCTGATGCGCCGGCCCGTGGGCTTGCCTTCCGGCTCCCCACCGTGCCTATATGTATTCACGATATTTCCATTGAGTAATACATTGTGTATTTGTCCCAATCACTTACGCTTTCATTCCCAGTGCCAACCGGTCTCCATCCAACCGGTCGATAATGATCATGTGATGCGGACGCGCGGCAAGTCAGGTTTTCGACAACCGGTTGATCGCTGCGCTAGTGGATCCTCATTGGCGCGCCGCTATGCAGGCCGAGTATGATGCGCTCCTCGCCAACGACACTTGGACTCTTGTGCCTCGTCCTCCCGGTGTTAACGTCGTCACCGGCAAGTGGATATATCGTCACAAGCTCCTCTCTGATGGTTCGCTGGATCGGTACAAAGCTCGATGGGTGCTTCGTGGATTTACGCAATGGCCAGGTATTGACTTTGATGAAACTTTCAGCCCAGTGGTCAAGCCTGCGACTGTTCGTGTTGTTCCCACTTTGGCTCTTTCACGGGACTGGCCCATTCATCAGTTGGACGTGAAAAATGCTTTCTTGCATGGCACTCTTACAGAGACAGTATACTGCATGCAGCCCTCTGGTTTTGTGGATTCCTCTCGACCTGATCATGTTTGCCGTCTGAATAAATCATTATATGGCCTGAAGCAGGCGCCTCGTGCTTGGTACAGTCGGTTTGCCTTTCATATCCTCTCTCTTGGTTTTGTTGAGGCTAAATCAGATACTTCTTTGTTCATCTATCGCCGAGGCAATGATGCTGCATATCTCCTGCTCTACGTCGATGATATTGTTCTTACAGCATCCTCCACTGGTTTTCTTCAGCGCATTATTGCGGCTCTTCGACAAGAATTCTCCATGACCGATATGGGTGAGCTTCATCATTTTCTCGGAGTGTCAGTGCGTCGCACGTCTGATGGGTTATTTCTCTCTCAGCGACAGTATATGTTGGATATTCTGGATAGGGCCGGTATGAGTGATTGCAAACCTTGCAGTACTCCTGTTGACACGCACTCCAAGGTCTCCGCTGATGGTGTTCCGGTTACCGATCCGACTCACTATCGCAGTCTTGCTGGTGCTCTTCAGTATCTGACTTTCACTAGACCGGATATCGCATATGCTGTTCAGCAGGTGTGCCTATACATGCATGATCCTAGGGAGCCACACCTCGCCGCCGTTAAGCGCATTTTGCGTTATGTGCAGGGCACTCTTGATCTTGGTCTTCGACTTCACCGGACTTCCACAGATGATCTTGTTGTCTACTCTGATGCGGATTGGGCAGGCTGTCCAGACACTCGCAAGTCTACCTCAGGCTACGGTGTCTTTCTTGGCGACAACCTCGTTTCTTGGTCCTCCAAGCGGCAGCAGACCGTCTCCAGATCCAGTGCTGAAGTCGAGTACCGAGCAGTTGCTAATGGCGTCGCCGAGGCTTGCTGGCTACGACAGTTACTCCAGGAGCTCTTCAGTTCTCTTCGTCGAGCTACTGTTGTGTATTGTGATAACATCAGTGCCGTCTACCTCTCTACCAACCCCGTGCAGCACCAACGGACGAAGCATGTTGAGATTGATCTTCACTTTGTTCGTGAGCGTGTCGCGCTTGGCGAGGTCCGTGTTCTTCACGTCCCGACGACGTCGCAGTATGCGGATATCTTCACTAAAGGTCTACCGACGTCCATCTTCACGGAATTCCGGTCCAGCCTGAACGTTCGCCGAGCTGCCGATCAGACTGCGGGGGAGTGTTTAGAAGTATTCGTGTACGTATGTGTGTGTGCGCTGATGCGCCGGCCCGTGGGCTTGCCTTCCGGCTCCCCACCGTGCCTAAATGTATTCACGATATTCCCATTGAGTAATACATTGTGTATTTGTCCCAATCACTTACGCTTTCATTCCCAGTGCCTGCAGCCGCGCCTTCATCCCCGGCCCTGCGCGCCGGCGCTGTCTGACTAGCCCCAGCTGCTGCGCTCTCCCGGGCGGCAGCCGGATTGATCCAGCCGTCCGTTTGTTTTCCTCGTGTTGGCAGACCTAGCTTTCCGGCGCAGGGTTCAGAATTTTTTTTTTAAGGGACAGGGTTGAAAATTCAGAGCTGGCTTTGCTTACCTTGGTTTCCATGGCTCAGTGCACGCATTCAGGTAAGACACAAACGAATCAAACCTCTGGGCCGCCATGGACGGAGCAACCAGAAGGAGCCGGCGGAGAAGCGGAGCAGGACGGCGAAGGAGCGGGAACCGCGCGGTTCGTGCCATGACGAGTTTGACCGGGTCCCCGCTCCCTAATCTTGGCCGCAGGTTGCGGATCTAACAGTTCACGGCTGCCCAGGGGTGGTCGCCATTTCAAATAGCGACGACCCGGTCGTTATTTCGAATAGCGACCGCCCCCTGGTGCCCAGGTCGCGGCGCGCGGCGGCCAACGGCCGGCCGCCGGAGAGTCGGAAGGCAGCGATCGAAGCTAGGAGAGGATAGGAAGATGCCGGAGACGACTCAGCTCTTCCGCCGTCATGGCATGGCGCCGCCCTTGCGCTGGTGACTCGGCGCGCGATCATGGCTGCCCATGGCCGTGGCGCGCGGTGTGTTCCGAGACGCGCGCGCCACCTTGGCTGATGCAGTGCGAGTCCGCGTCCGATGCGCCGTTGAGGACGGGGATGCAAGTCAGAGAAAAAAAGATGAAGAAGCTCGAGGCCATTGGCGTCCACGGGGCCCGGCCTGTTCTGCACCAGCGCGCCTTCTGTTCTTGGCTTTGCAGTCTCGAGTGAGGCAAGCTCGTCTCTTGCCTGATCATCAATGCACTTTTCGTTGTCTAGAACCCTGAACCCTTATTTGTTTTTTTTATCTGCACTTTTCTTGCCTTTGCATTGCGATCTACCCCCCAAATAAGGCGCCGGCCGCGAAGAATCGGTTGGATTCAGATTTCAGAGCAAGCAGGCACAGGTAAGAGGAACTTCAAAGTTTGCACTCCGCAGCAACCACACATAAGTTCAGAACAGGAGAGAGAATCGAATCGAATGTAGTATCTTGTCCTTGTACATTGTGAACTGGGAGGTGACTCGTGATCTTCTCTGTAAATTAGTCGTGTCAATCATAAATCAGTTTGAGTCTCAGTTGTAGTTTGTAAAGTACAAATTACAACTGAAGAGATAGCACTCTTACGACAAGATTTGAATTCATATTTAGCACCCCTGTAGTTTTGGACTAGTTTTGTAATTCAGTTTCCTTATTTCGTACGTCGTCATAATCGGCCAACTGATAACATGTGGAGAACAGGAACTTGCTGCTCCATCATACAGCCAATTTTTTTTTTTAAAAAACTTGGTTTCGGAGGACTGGCGGCGGTGAACCCCACCCTAGTAGCATAGCAGCTCGGTCATCTCTGGCTGCCCAGTGATAATTCGGTCATCTCTGGCTGCCCAGTGATAATTCCGCTGTGGCGTGCTAACTGTTTTCTGGCTGAACTAGTACAAATAGCTGTGCGTCTCTTTGACTTGGTCTGCGAGTTTGTGCTTCAGAATACGCGTGCAATGGTTAGAAGTCAGATATGGCAACCTGTGCAACTGTGCTACTAGGGTCAAGACTGATCGACACTTGAGAAAGCCTTCAGACTTCTATATAAACAGTACTCACATCTCCTACTACATCACAACAACAAGCTCAGCTTATCAGCGCACAACAGAGGCTCACAGGTTGAAACCACCTAGAGAGAGAGGATTGCAACTCAATGGCTTCCCAAATTGAGAGCCACCGCACCGGCGCAGAGGTCGTCACCGGAGACGCCACCTGCAGGAAGAAGTGCGTTGAGCTGCTGGAAGAGCTCGGCCTGCCCAAGGGTCTGCTGCCGCTCGAGGACATCCATGAATTCGGCTACAACCGCGCAACGGGGTTCATGTGGCTGGTGCAGGGGAAGAAGAAGGTTGAGCACACCTTCAAGAAGATCAAGCAGACCGTGTCCTACGCCGCCGAGGTGACGGCGTTCACTGAGAAGGGGAAGCTGAGGAAGATCACTGGCGTCAAGACCAAAGAACTGATGCTGTGGCTCAGCGTTGTCGAAGTTTACATCGCGGACGCGACACCGGAGAAGGTTACCTTCAAGACAGGCACTGGCCTCTCCGACAGCTTTGATGCTACTGCCTTTGCGCTCGGCGAGTAATCAATGAGTCAGCTGAATTGAACAAAAATGATGCTAAATATGGGGTCTTGCACACATGCTTTTGTATTACTATTTTTCCCTATAATTATCAGGTGGAGTATGTACGTTGCAGAATTTTGCAATACAATTTCAGTATCTAAGCTGTTTCTATCTTCTTATATCTAATTCCTGTCCATCTGACCTCAGTACATAAGAAAGCCACATGCTCAGTACATCAGCAGAATTTAGAAACACCACTGTCATCTAGTTACTACTACCCTGCCATGATAACCCCTAAATTCCACACTAGTGTTGTTGAATTGAAAAAAGACGACCCGTGCAGTGATTATCAGGAAGGAATCAACGGTACACTGTACTGAAGAATAAACTGGTACCACCTCCGGTTGCAAAATGATGACGTTTCAGACAGAAAACCTAGTTCATTTTGCACTAAACATTCTTGTCGGAACGTCATCAAAAGAAAAATGGAGGGAGTAATTCATAAAAGGAAAGGAACTAAAAATAATGGGATGAGTGAGGTGCATCCATCCATTGCCGTCCATGGGTGCATGAGTCCATGGGGAAAAGATGAAGGGTGATTATGTCAGAAGTTTCAGGGTTCTGTGGCTCACCCGACAAACAGAGCCAACTGCAGCTCGTTGTCAGTGTTCT
Organism: Eragrostis nindensis; assembly: GCA_012490785.1. Lineage (NCBI taxonomy): Eukaryota > Viridiplantae > Streptophyta > Magnoliopsida > Poales > Poaceae > Eragrostis > Eragrostis nindensis. The sequence goes on from JAAXCT010003947.1 coordinate 5,742, forward strand.
GGAACACGACCAGCTGGACGATCTCGTGCAGGTTTGGCCTGACCGGCCGCGACGCCTGACCCAGGCGATCATGCCATGCTGGCGATGTTGAAGGTGTCCGCGCGCGGCCTTGAGCGATGTCCCAGGCACTATGGACGACGGGATGTTCACCGCTTATTGAAAGAACCGGTCAATTGTTGTCGACGTTGAACGATAGGCGATCATCCGGGCGATGGTGTGGTGTGGTGTGGTGTGCCGTCAAGCATCTGACGGGGCCATGGACGGAGAAACGAGGAAGGAGCGCACTGCGCACGCACGTCCAGTTTGCTTGCCTGCCTTCCACACGTACCGAGCGGCGAACTGTCGCCTGCGCAATGTGAGCATGTGGAGGCTCTAGAGCTCGTCGTGTTGCGTCGAAACCGGCGAAGCAGAGCGGCGGGGAGATGAGACACGGAGGTTGCTGCTCCCTCGGTTTGGTTCGCGAACTTTGCACGGCGTTTGAACGCGGTCTCCGCTAATCTCTGTCGTGTCGCTCCATATGAATCGGACGGTTTAAAGCAACACAGAACCACCACCCCCTGCTGCTCGGGCATCAGTCCATCCCCGCGCCAGCGCCGTCTGCCTGCCCCCGCTCTCTCGGGCGGCGGCCTGATTGATCCATAGTCCGTTTCGTTTTCCTTCCTTCCAGCGGACACCCACCTTCCCCTCTCGTAAGAGGATACGTCATACGTGTGTTGCGTGGTGGTTGCCTTCCAATCCAAAACAATCCGGCACTTTTATGTTCTCGTCCGCTCGCTTGATCAATCCGCGTCTACAAGCGTCGTGTTCTTCCTGAAATTCCGCGGGATGATAATTTGAAGCCCGCGGCTCACCTTGCTGCTTCGCAGATCTATCGACCGATCGTGAGCCGCAATGGCCGCCCGCGTCGTGTTCCAGAATTTCTCCTCCGGGATGTCCGGTGCGAGCCTCCTCGGCGCTCGCGCGTCTGCTTCAGCTAGGGCCGCCGCCCCGTTCATCCCTCGGCCTTTGGTACGTACAAATTCAGGTTGCTACAGGAATTCGGGAAGTGCGTGTTTGGATTATATGTGGATCTCCTTACTGAAATTGCTTCCCTTCTTCCGGTCAAAAAGAAAATTCTCCCTTTTCCTTGATGTACCCTTATCATCATTTACACGAACCGCCGCTAATCCAAACAGAAACCCTATTACTGATTACACCTTTGCAAAACATTGTCATTGTCAGGTACACCGACCAAACTGAAAGTTTTGTCAATGTATTCATTGCTTTGCTTTACTTGCTGGGTCCCCTCTATGCATCTCTAGGAATTTTGGTGTATGTCAGTAGCTAACTTTTGTTCAGTCCATACTTTTTTGTCTATGATATTTTGATATTTTAAAAGGTTTCCTTGGAAATCTTTACTTTGTTACCTCCCTTTTAGCAGGGTGTCATTAGAGCCCTCGGTAATAATCTCCATGGAGCCGCACATTCTAATGTGGCTCCCAAGGTAGTGTTCGGTTCATAGCTTTGTATGTAGTTATTATTATTTTTTGTTCGAAGTATGATTTAGGATGTTAATTATCGAACAACTTAATGGGTGTACTTTAGGTGCACATTGTTTGGCAGAGATGCATGTTTTTGTTTGTGTGTGTTTTACTCAGTTGCATCTGTAATTGTACATTTCATTGCTTTCTTTATCTCGTGTACATATCTTTGTGGAATTTTGCCAATCAAGTAGGAACTTTTTTTCATTATATTCTGTACTGCAAAAGTTTCCCTTTTCCAGTTGCCACATTTCCAAAATCGCGTCAATGGAAATTCTTATCTAGTTACCTTCATTTTGCAGGGAGGCGCTTGTAATAAGTTGCATGGAGCAGCACATCCTTGTCTGACTTTCCCCAGTAACCGTGGGATCCATGGCTTTGTAAGTCACAATTCCTTTGGCTTAGGATGTTGTATGTTGACATCCCTGCCGCAATTTTGGTGCACAATATTGGTCAGATAGGCATTGCACAGTTGCATCTGCAGCAATCATTTTGTTGCTTTGCTCCGATCTATGCATTTTTGAGAATTTATTTAGGATGCATTTGTGATACTATTACATTGATATTGTTCTTTCTAGTCTTCTCTTCGTAAAGAAATAAAATATCTATTGCAAGTGCATGTTCTGACTTCTGATTATAATCCTGCCTAACGCAGACAACAAGGAACTACGACTTCACTTGTGGTATGAATCACATGAAGCCAATATTTGTGGACCCTATTAGAGTGAACCAAACTTTTTCATCCAGTGCATTCACTGGCCACAAAATTTCCTATAAAGCAAAACCAGCAGATTGGCGAGCTCGATGGGCAGCTTTGGATGCTGAATTGGCAGAGTAAGTCCTACTAGTCAATTTTCTTCACTTGGTAAATCTTGAAAGGGCATCGTTGCTAGTCAATTTTCTTCACTTGAATTGGCAGAGTATTGCTATTAGTGTTGTATACAGTTGTTCTGCAAGTAACATGTCACAAAGAAAGGGCCATTGTTGCCTTTTAAACCAGGCAATGAAGTCCATGACTATGTGTAAAACATATGGCTATGTACAAATTGAGTTTGGCTGGTGTATTTGTTCCATATGGCTATGTATAAATATATGCAACCTGACTTGTAATTTGGTCTTTCAGGAAATCTGCTGCATTCAATAAATTTATGAGGACTCAGCTCTGGTTGAGTGGTTTCGCTTGCTTTTCTTGCCTCCTTGGGGCCTATTTGGACAAGTAGATTCAACGGGCAAAGGCAAAAAAGGGTTCAAGTTGAAGCAGCCAATGTCATGGTACTAATCCTATTTAGTCCGGGCGAGCTCCCGCTTCACCGCCGCCCAATGATCACCCGCTAGGGTTTCCGCCGCCGCCACGGCCGCCGGCGGATCCGCCCCCAGCAAACCACCCCCCCTACTCCCCGTTTCCCTCCCCGACCTCGACGCCTCTCCACAGCCTTCCCGTGCCCCTCCCCTCCCTTTCCGAGCAGATCTCGCCTCAAACGTCGGGCATGCCGCCGCCGACGCCGGCGGTTCCGTCTCCCGCACCCCATCCTCCATCCTGTTCTCCTCCCTCTCTGCTCCTCCCCACAGCTGCCCCAAGCCCCTCCCCCTCCTCTCTGGGCGAGTCTCGCCGGCCCCTAACATCGAGCTCTGTGTCTCTGGTCGCCGGACGTCGCTCCAACTTCGATTCGTCCTCTCCCCGGTCGCTGTGCGCGGATCTACAAGCAGCGCATGTCGCCGGCGTCGGCGGGCCAAGGTCGCACCTGCCGGGGTTCGCCCCCCTGCTTGCCGATGGGGTGAGGGGGGCACCTTGCCCTCGGTCGCGGCCGCCGTCGACGCCACCTCCTGGAACAACCATGGTCGCCCCCAAATGTGCTGCAGGTGATGATTTCTCGTCATCGCCTTCCTCATCCATTGATCTTCCTACGCCTGAGATCCAACTTCATATGGCTGTTGAGGTGATCTATCGATTGGACTTGGCGGAGGAAAAGAGGTCGCTATCAGTGGCTGAGCGGTCGCTGCGTGAGTTTCTAAAGGATCAGGTCGTCTCTCTTCAGATTGTCTTGGGGGTGCACGAAGTCACGGTCGCAGCTCCATCCATTGCTGAGGACCTTTCTGGTCTTAAGCCGGCAAAGATGGTCGGTCCATGCTCTGCGGCAATCCCATCTACAATCCAGACCGTGCCGTCTTCTACTGCTATGGATGTTTCCTTCTGTTGCAGTCCTGAATCTCAAACTGAGCTTGTCCACGAGCCCAATGGGATGGTCGCTCCATGCACGGTGCGTGTTGCGCGCGACGAGGGACGGGTGTCTTGTCGGTGGCCAGGGGCCGTGCAACTGGTTCACACGCCAGTGGCAGCTGCAGCTCAAGCACCACCATGTTCGCTGCAATCGTCGCCGTATCCTGCAGTTTTGCTAGTGGATAGAGCCGGTGGCTGGGTCACCTCCGTGGCTGAGTCGCCGTTGCATCCTCCTGATCTAGCGGTCGCGTCCAGCAGGCGTAGCGGCATCCTCATTTGCTCCGATTCGGTCGCCGCCGCTGCTGTTGTTGAGTCACCACTAGGTGATGACTCATCCACGAATGAGAGGACAATGGGCAAGTCTTCTTCCTTGCTACTCTTGCCGGTGGCCATGGTCGCGCAACCAGCTCACACGCTGGTAGCCGATGCTCTTGCTTGGAGTGTGTGGACTAATGAAGCTGGGAATGGGCTGTTGGCTCAGCGCCTCGTAGCCGTGCGTGCAGTGCCCAATGCATTCGGTGTTAAGCCCAAGGCCTGGCGTGCCGCAGCGTTTGCCAGCGTTCGAGCCAAGGCATGGCGTGCTGATGGCGGTCTTATGGTCGTGTCCCGAAATGGTGGACGTATGGTCATCAGGAGTCGTATCCCGTGGTCAGTGGCGACTACAAAGAGGAGGCATGGAAACAAGGGACGTCAAGCTCGCCGTGCGGCAAGGAGTTTCTCACGAGTCATCGACGCCAAGGCACTGCCCCCGTTCTCCTTTGGCAGTATGATGTGTAGGGGAGTAGATCGTAGCGTAGGTTTTCTTCTCTTGGTGTGGGTTCTGTGTGGTTTTATTTTCCTTGTGTTGTGGGTCGGAGGTCGTCTTTCATGCCGCGAGTAGTTGCCTTAGGTGTCGGTGTGTGTCGCCACTTGGTGTCTGTACCAAGTTGGCGCGTTGGTCGCGTATGACGTTGTAAACTTCTCTTCTTCTTAATGAAATACGTGCAATGCACGTTCTAGAAAAAAATGGTACTAATCCTAAGGCGAATCAAAATTAAGAGCTCCAAACACTGGCGAGCGTGATTTCCTTTTTTTGGATAAAGAAAGCCTCTTTGTTGGGCACTGATCTCCTTGTTTAGAAAGTGTTTGGGTGAATTTTCGCTTGTTCTAGTGAATGGGGTTATTTATTACTCTGCAAGATTTTGAGTTGGGCTGTTTTGTTCTAATCTGTAAATCCGATGGTAACAAACGCTGGATTTAGAGACGTTCCTTATTCTCTCTCAGCAATTTGCGTGCATTCTGCAGGGGGGATTGAAATCTTCATACACCTATGGCGAACTGTCGCCTGCGCATGTCTGAGGCTCTAGCTAGAGCTCGTCGGACGGCGGCAAGCAACCGGCGAAGCAGAGCGGCTGGGAGATGAGACACCGCGATTGCTACTCGGTTTGGTTCGAGAACTTTGCACTGCGTTTGAACGCGAACTCTACCATTTTTATTTGGGGATATGGTCTTTTTGCCCTTCTTTGGCTATACACGCCCAGCAATACTTCGGGTGGTCGGACGAAAACAAGAAGAGCCAATGCAATCCTCCTCATTGTCCAAGCTGCGGCTGCTTAAGTGGTCAATCGAAATCCTAATGTGCGATGCAGATAGGAGCCGCAGTTACCATGAGGCGGGCACCGGCTTGTTTGTTTTGTCTGAAATGTATGCGTGTAACAGACTGGGGACATGCATGCTTTGTTCGAATTAATTTGGAAATTACTCTATAGTTTTATACTAGTTCTGGCAGGTTGCTGGATATACACACAATATGTATGCTTAGTTAGACTATCATTTAACATCAATCCCAATATATATGTGATTTTAATGCAATCAAAAGGTTTCGCTCGTAGCCTTGCAATTGCATTCTCGGCATTAGTTGTCAAGGCAGCAAATTATTTTTTCCATTTTAAAAAACATTCTCTTAATTCACAAATATAGGCATTTGTGACATTTAAAACTTTTTAAGATAACTAGTAGTATTTAGTTAAACAACTCATGAAAAATCAAGTCATTCATGGTGGAAGGGATGAAAGCCAAATTTGTAATTATCAACTAACCGAGGTTCATTTTCATATTTTTTAAGCCTCAAAACTAAAAGATACTAGTATTTCAAGGAAACGGAAATGATCGTGGAAACAATTTTTTGACTCTTTTCTTTTGATTGTTTCTGAATATTTCCCTTTTTGGCCCAGAAATTGCCACGGTGTTTTCTTGTTTTAGCCCAACGTCAATTGCTAACTATATGTTCTAATTTTCAAATAGGTAATGAATCAGGTAGAGCAATCTCAAAATTCTTTTCTAGTGTCTTTTTAGGCCATTTTTATAGCTAGTTAAATTCACCCAAGATATTGATTATTGACCAATACCGTTTCGTCGCGATAATTCTCAGCCTGTTCGGCAGGCTGTTTTGCAGCCGTTTTACTGTAACGACTGCTAAAGAAATAACTGCGAACACTATAGCGGCTGCAGAAGAAATAACTGCGAACACTGTAGCGGCTGATAAGCAGAAGGCCAGGCGAACAGGCTGTCTGTTTTCATTATATTTCTCTATAATACCAATGGCGTATTATTGCTGCTGTTGATTTTTCTCCTGAGAAAAGTATGAAGTTGAAACAATTGAGGTTTCTAACTTTCGCAAAAAAAAAAGGTTTCTAACTATTGTTTGTTTTCGAACCGTTTTCATGCCTAGTGGAAACTTAAACACCGAAACATAAGGCTGACTTCAACAGCGAGCGCAAACGCAAATTTGCGTCGCCCACGCGGCACTGTGCGTCACGGAAACGTCTCCAACAGCAGAGGCAAAAGGGATCGCATATTTGCGCTCGAGGAGAGAGGGCGCGCAACAATACACTCCCTCTCTCCTCGCGCTGCATTTGCGCGGGCCCACCGGCTTCGAGGAGAGATGGGCGGCGCGAGCGCGAGCGCGGGTGCGGCGGGGCAAGCGCGGAGGTGGGCGGCGTGGAGTCGGGCGCGAAGGCGGTGCGTGGGGCGGCGGCGCGGGCGAGCGGAGGCGGGGGCGAGCGGAGGCGGGCGGCGCGGAGGCGAGCACGGGGGGCGGCGCGCGCGGAGGCGACGGGCGCGAAGGCGGTGCGGCGGCGCTGGCGCGTGCGAGCAGCACGCGGGCCGGCCGAGGCGTCGCGCGCGTAGGCGGGGTCGGGGGCGAGCGCGGAGGCGCCGCGCGCGGAGACGACACGTCCAGCGCGGCAGCGCGTGCGCTTCGCACCAGCAGCTGCTGGCGCCGCAGCCCTGCGCGCTGGCGGTCCCCTTGGGCCTCGACGTCTATCGGCGCGAAGCTCCACTCCATGGCAGCCGTTCACGTACGCCGGCAACTCCCAAGGCGCGCCGTCGTCGGACGATGCGCTCACCAGCTCCTCTCGACGAGCACCTCGTGCATCTGCTCCCAACACACGCTCCGCCATGGGCAAGTAGCAGTGGGCATGGAGAGGGATTACTGGGAGAAGGTGGCGCAATAGTGGGCAGCCAAGCACGCGGTCGTTTCCAAGTTCCTCGATTGGAGCTTTGTTCATCGCCGCTGTCATCAATTCGAACTCTTGCAGGACGAACGCCGGCGACCTGCAGTTGGGGAATGGAGACACCGCACTTGGTTTTTCTCTGTAATTTGATGTTTGTGCGAGCGCGGCGCAGGCGAGCGGCGGCGCATCGTCGTCGACGACGCGTCCAGCGCGACAGCGCGAGCGCGGGGCGGCACACGGCGGGCGCGAGGCCGGGGTGAGGCGGAGCCGGTTGGAGGTGAGCGGATGGCACGCGAAGATGCAAGTTCTGTTGGAGATGAGGAGATAGGAAGGAAGAGCGTCCCCAATGGTTAACTCTTAGCTAACTCTTACAATTGTTTATTAATTAAAAAGAAGAGAGAGAAAGCAGCTAACTCTTGCACAAGAGGTAGTCTCTAAGAAAAATGAGAGACTTAAATATGGACCCCACCCCTTATCAATCATTTGCAAGAGCTAGTTACTACCTCTTAGCTAACTCTACCATTGGGGACGCTCGAATTGCAAAGTACTGTAGACAGTAGGCAATGGTTGATTTGCATCTAAAATTTGGGTCTCCTTGTTGAAGTCAGTCTAATGCTTGGTTATATGACGTTTTACGCAGCGTCTGCCGCAGATCTCTGCCCGCGGCAGTGCACATCCGCCGTTGCTCAGTCCACACTCCTCGTCTTCCCTGATCCGTCAGCCACCGATTGACTAGGGGCCGGCGATGGCGTCCCAGGATGGCGGCGCCGATGCTTGGGGCGGCGGCGAGGACGGCGGCTCACTCTTCGAGGGCATGGTCCTCTTCGCGCCAGGACCCGCCGCCGTCGAGGAGCCGGCCCCCATCCCCGTTCCCGACCCCGAGCCGCCCGCCTCTCGCCCCGACGCCGACACGGTCTCCTCCCAGACGCCGACCGCGCCGCCGCCGCTCGACGAGGACCTCTTCTCCGATCTCACCCTCCTAAGTCCGCAACAGCCGTCTCCGCTTGAGCCGCAGCTCCCGCTAGGCGAGGATCGCGCCTTCCCGGCGCCTGCTGCCCCGCTTTCTTTCCCCACGCCAGCGCCTTCCGCGCCGGCGCCGTCTGCGCCCGGTGCGGCGCTCTCCCGGCAGCCGTCGTCCTCGTCGCTTCGCAAGAAGAAGAGGGCCGTGCGCATTGGGTACGGCCGCTCGCCTCAACCCGTCCCGCCCGCTCCTCTTCCTACCGCTGCAATCCCTGCTACTGCTACTGCTGATTCCGCTGCCCCGGTTGCTACGATCTCGGCAAGTAGCAGTACGCTCACCGATGCTTCTCCGCATCCCGTGGAGCAAGTCGATGTGTATGGCGATGACGATGAGCTAGACGCAGTGAAGGTACTGGATCCGGTTGACAATTCTCTGCTTGTAAAGGAGAAGGCGAAGGAGCAAGGTGATGAGAAATTGGATGGAGGTGGTGCAGAGGTGGGAATCCAGGAGAGGTTGGCTATCCTCAGATCCCAAATCTCCGGCAAGCTCGAGTCCATCCAGCAGAGAGCTGCTGCTGTCGTGGCCAAGAGGAGGCAGTTGGCGGCACGACGGAGGAAGGTGGCTGAGGATGCGGGGTCTGCGGCATCAAGGCACAAGGACTTGGAGAGGGAGTTGGAGGAGGCCTGCGAGGCTGAGGACTTTGAGAGAGCCGAGAGGATCAGCGACTCCATGGCTGCACTAGAGAAGGAGAAGGATCGCTTGTTGATGGCACTGCGTGATGCGGAGGTTGACTATGATTCGGTGGATTCAGAATTGCAGGATGTTCTTGAGTCGCGCGTCGCAGCAGAGGAGGAAGCTGCTGCTCTTCTGGAGCAATTTGCAAAGGTGAATAAGCTTTGTTCGTATTGTTTCACTTCATAGACACCTGGGCTTGAAATAGCATTGTTCGAAAGAATAGAAACAGCTAGGCATCTGAATTTCCTTGTTATTAAACTTAGTATTTGAATATAGCTAAAGTATTAATTCTCTTCATGGGAAAGGTTTTTACTAGACAACATAATCTGGAAGTAACTTTTATTTGAGACATGTAAAATTGGGACATCTTCTATCTCATTGTGCGTTTGGTGTTTCCGTCTAATTTTATTCAAGTTTCTGAATGATCCAAATAGTTTCTTTTTTCTTTTGGGGTGATGCGCTTACGTTGCAAGGATTATTTATCCACTATTATTAGGATGTAAAAGTATCTGAAATTTTCAAACAAGACAATATTTGGGACAAATGTTTTTTTGGCTCCAGGTTGCAAGTTAATCTATGCTAAATAAATTGAGCAGTTGTGTATGATTGGAAAGGATATTGTTTTCACGAGACGTGTCGCTTCTCAAGTTTCTGAATTTGATTGTTGTGATGTGTTACATAGCTTTGCTTACTGGATCTTGTCAAACCGATATGAAACTTACTGCAAACATCTGGTATCCAAAATAATAAAACCACAAATAAAGTTGATGCAACTTACAAGGATGTACAGTGCAAAGTCAAACAACAATCTGCTGTTTTTCTTATGATGTAATGTAATTGCAAAGTAGTAAGTGCATTTCTGTTTCTGCTCAGTTGGTTGATGCTTTAAATATCTACCTTTCTTAGGATGCCACTGACCATGCTGATTCAGAAAGCAAGCAAGCACAAGAAATGTCCTTGAAGGAAATAGAAGGGTGGCAAACAGAGATGGAGTTACTAGAAACAAGGAAGTTAGAGATGCAGGTTGAAACACAATTGGTTTTGGCAGCACGTTCAGGGTTGGAAGGTTCAATAGAGCATTTGGTTGAAGATGACAAAAAGGAAAAAGATATGCTGAATAAGAAAGGAGAAATCCTTGCTGAGGAGTTAGCTAGCCTTCTAGAGTTGGTGAGGTTGAAAGAAGCAGAGATAGCCGAAAACAATGCTCGGATCCATGAGGTTCAAGAAAGGATTAGCGGCGTGGTCTCCGGATTTCATGACTCTCAGTCAGATATTGACTTGAAACTTAATTCCCTGCAGGAAGCCGAAACTAAAGTGCTTTTAGAGACTGAAGCACTTGCCTTAAAAAGAATGAAATCGATAAATTCATCTCTTTAACAGAACATAAAGACTCCGAGTTGCGTGAGATTATTGGTACTTGTTCCTCTGAAGCAAAAGCTTGCCAGCAAGCAGTTGAAATAAGAAGAAAGCTTGCATCATCAATTCTGAAGTCAAGAGAGGATAGAATTGGGTTGCTAAAAATGGAGGAGGAAATTTTGCAAGACATTCAAACGCTCAGGCAACAAATTACTGATGCCAGGACTAGTCTTCAGGTACATCAACTGTTCTTTTATTTGTGTATTTTTTTTAATGTAAAACATTGAGCATTGTGATTATTGTTGGATGAAACCTATTCTGAATATTTGATGGCCTACAGGAGATATCTTCAAGGAGAGCAGGCATACAACAAGAAATGGCTTCATTCAAGCAGAAGTTGAGCTTCATTGACAAAAGGGGCCCTGAACTAGAGGCTGAAAAGAAAGTTGCTGCTGCTGCAAGAAACTTCAAGGAAGCAGGAAGGATAGCCTCTGAGGCAAAAGCTCTTAGTTCTGAAAAGGAAGAACTGCATGCTAAGTTGGAAAAATCTGCTACTGATCTAGAGATCGTAGAAAAGGATATCATAGCAATTACAGACAGGATACAGGAATGTGAAGGACTTATTGTACTCAAAGAAAAAGAATCGGCCCTGACAAGTTACAAAAGACTCCGTTTGGATTGTGCTGCTGCAAGAGCAGAATTGACTGCTGCAACTGAAATGGATGACAACGAAGAAGTTGAGATACTACGAAAAGAAGCTGAAGCTGCAGAGTCTAAAGCAATGGAACTCAAGACATGCTATGACCTCCAAGTGGAAGATGATGAGTTCATGTTTCAGCCCGTAGTTCCTATAGCATTCATAACAAATTCAACAGGGCAACACTTGGTAGAAATTGCATCTTCATTTGGCCTATGTCCCCAGAAATGAATTGGACAGCGAACTTGCAGTTCCATGGTTCTCATATACAGTATCCAAACTCTGTCATCATCTGTGCATTTTGTATGCAGCATGTGCTGGAGTGAACTCTCCTCTTTCAGGACACATCAATGCCCCTTTTAGCTCTCAGCGTTTGGAATCTGTTTTGAACTGAATTTGGGATCCTAGGCGATATCAATTGTATTGTGTAGTGTGTAGCGATACTCCTTTTGCTTTACTCTGGGGATTTTTGTTTTCCCCCACATTTTTTGTGTACATTAAGACTGTAATTCTTTGTTGTACCAGTTTTGATTCAAATTACAATGACAGGTCATCACCAATCCAAATGTAATCAGAATAAGATGTCCATGAATAAACCTTCTTCTGAACTTCTTTATTATGTTACCATTTATACACAGGAGTAAACTGGCCTCTAACCGACCTGTCACCTTATGAAATTGTACCTTTTGTAGGAAGGAGCTACTTGCAAATCTGCAGGGTTCATGATTCAGGCCTTCTAAGCTGTGATCTTTTGCACGATGGGGAGCTGTCATGTCCCGAGTCGGCAAGATTCAGAATTGGCAGAATCCGGTTAGAATTAGAGATTGAGTTAGCTTTGGAATTGTGAGTTAAGAGTTTTCAGCTTGGGGAGCTGTCATGTCCAGAGTCGGCAAGGTTCAGAATTGGCAGTGTCCAATTAGAATCAGCGTTTGAGTTAGTTTGGAATTGTGAGTTTAAGTTAAGAGTTTGAGTTATCTACTATTGTACATCCGGACTCCTATATATATTCAGGAGGTCCGGGCAAGGTTAATCAAGAAATTAGTTCCCAGTCTATTTTACTATTTCCCAATCTCCTGTTTCTATTTCCAATCTCCTGCTGTTTATTATCTGGCCTGCCTTGCACGTGACAGGAGCGGTTTTGATTCGGCGGAACGCAGAAGCTGTGACCATCCTAATCTGCAGGTAAAACCAGCACCAAGCCAACTCCCTACCTGCCCAACAGAGTCACCAAAAGGGGGTGACGCAGTAACCCTGCTTTGCTTATTCCATCATGCATTAAATTTCATACTACTCATGAGTGTAGTCCATATATTAAGCCCTTGGACTAAAAATTTCAGGAGCATCAGCAGTCTGCGAGAACGGCGAACATGACCAAGGGAAAAGTCTGTGTCACCGGGGCATCTGGCTTCATCGCCTCCTGGCTCGTCAAGCGGCTTCTTGAGTCCGGGTACCATGTGCTTGGAACAGTCAGGGACCCAGGTCCGTCTCCTCTCATCGCAATGATCTGAGTTGATTTACCTGATGACTCTAGGCAACTAACTTGTGTCCGTTCTTATTTGAACAAGTACTGAAACTGAGGTGACTTTTTTCGTTACTTGACAGGGAATCACAAGAAAGTAGGACACCTCTGGGATCTAGAAGGTGCAAAGGAGAGGCTGGAGCTTGTTAGAGCTGATCTCTTGGAAGAAGGGAGCTTCGACGATGCTGTCATGGCTTGCGAGGGCGTCTTCCACACCGCGTCGCCTATCCTCACTAAATCCGATTCCAAGGCATGCCAAGTGCCTCTCCTTTTTCACTTCACACGCATTTAGAAGTTGAATTTATCCTAGTGTCATATGACTTCACAAATTATGTTGAAAACTTGATGACGCCCCTTTGCAGGAACAAATGCTGAATGCAGCAATAAACGGTACACTGAACGTGCTACGTTCATGCAAGAAGAACCCCTTGCTCAAGAAGGTTGTCCTCACGTCTTCATCCTCGACCGTGAGGATCAAAGCCGACGCCGATCTCCCCGACTCCCCCCAAACGCGTCGCTGGATGAAACGTCATGGAGCTCCGTTGAGTTCTGCGAAAGCCTCCAGGTGAGCTAATTATCCAATCCAAACTCACACTCTGTTCCTGACATCTTGTGCGGCCAGTGCAAACATGTTCGCTGACGATTACTTGGCTACCCTGCTAGATATGGTACGCTGTCGCAAAGATCCTGGCGGAGAAAGCAGCCTGGGAGTTCGCCAAGGAGCACAAGATGAACCTTGTGACTGTTCTTCCGACCTTCGTTATCGGACCCAACCTGTCTCCTGAACTCAGCCCCACTGCTTCAGACGTCCTCGGCTTATTCCAAGGTACAAGCATGAACACAATGTTCATCAGGTTTCGTAATTAAGTCGTAATTAATCACCTGTCGATCGCACTCTGCATAGATTCTAGTTTCTGAATGCCAGTAACACCATGTTTGCTGCAGGAGTGACGGAGAAGTTCACCGTGTACGGGAGGATGGGGTACGTCCATATCGACGACGTCTCGAGCTGCCACATCCTGGCCTACGAGACCCCCGGCGCCGAGGGCAGGTACATCTGCAACTCGGCGGTCGTGAACAACAACGATCTCGTCGCCATGCTCGCAGCTCGGTTCCCAGCCTTCCCCATCCCCAAGAGGTTCGTTCGCCACACTGATTAGCGTTTCTGATGCTGCGATATTCAGTTCATTACATTTCGTAGTTCGTTGTGTTGGGCTGACGAGATTGTTGTTGTTTTGCAGTTTTCCCAACATCTACGGCGAGCAGACGTACGACTTCAACTCGTCCAAGGCCCGGGCGCTGGGGCTGGAGTTCAAGGGCGTCGAGGAGATGTTTGACGACGCCGTGGACTCGCTCATAGGCCACGGCTATCTCCCCAAGAGCGAGATCAGGCCACGCATTCTTATTTGATTTCATAAGTAGATGACCCCAGCAAGATACGTGCAGTTTCAGCTGGGAATTTTTTTTTTCAGTGGCGTAAATTGCTTCTCGCTCGACTCATCGGTCTACTAGGGCAAAAGCCTTTTAGGATTTTCTCAGGTCTTTGTTGACTACTGTCTATGACAGCAGATCGTGTAGCCACATGAATAAGAACTAGTAATGATAACAAGATGTTCCAGGTGACCAGGTCACATTTATCTATATCTCTTACGTGAGTACACTAGCATTGGAAAACTTAATTATCCCGTTCTTGTCGCAAAAAAAAGAGAGAGTGATCATCTCATTCGACCGAACTAGGGAAGAACAGAGTTCGGGAATTTTTTTTTTCTTGAGGACAATAGATCTGGGCCTGTTCGCCTGGCTGCTTTGCAGCAGCTACAATGTTTCAGTTATTTCTTCAGCAGCTGCTACAATGTTCCCAGCAGCCGCTACAGTGTTCGCAGTTATTTCTTCAGCAGCCGCAGCTGCAGCGCAGCCTGCCGAACAGCCTGAATTCGGGAGCTGTAGAAGAAGGGACGTCCTATAGGCAGGTTGTCCGATGGGATCGCTCCGGTAGGTCGGCCCACGGCCTGCTCCGCCCCGGCCCACGGCCCGCACCGCCTTCTTCTTCCTCCTTGAGCCGCCGC
>JAAXCT010003948.1:0-20262 GCA_012490785.1 Eragrostis nindensis
TATCAACTGAGCTCTCACTCAGTTCTCCCCTTTTGAATTTTATGCGAACCTTTTACTATTAATGAATCCGTTATGGGAACAATGACACTATGGTGAATTTGGTAACTGCTGTCCAAACCATGGCTGCCGGTTTCTAATCATATTTCCTTGTAACGGTCGATTGACAATATGCTGGAACCATTTTTATTCTAGAGTCTAGTAGCAAATTCTTATACTATAATAAGTAATGCTTCCATAATTATTTTGATTCTACAGCTCACCAGTAACAACTATTTTCTTTTTTGTGCAAAAACCTTTTATTTTCTTGCTGCTTCTCTTTTGTCCTCGGATGCTTTCAATGTTACGATCATCATTACACTTCTATTCCTTTTGTATTAAACTAATAATAGGAATATGTGTTACTAATGAATTGAACTCACACTAATCATATTTTTCTTAGATTTTTGTGTATATCATCTGTCTACACCTCTTAGAACATCACCTCTTGTAATATCGTGGCTCATCTATTTTTTGAGTTGGATGGAAGAAGTGCACTTTGCAACTGCATTGGTCACATCTGATATAGATCGGATGAAATTGAGAAAGTTCATTGATATATTTGTCGTTATGTGGTCTTTGGTTTGAATATTATCTTTGTTTGCGTATTTATTTCTATAGAGGCCTATATTTTTCTAGTTTTCGGAAACCAAGCATTAATACTGGGCTGGACTGACTTGGTCAACATTTATTCTGTTGCTTTAGTCAAGTCACCTACCTATACTTTCCCTATTTGCTGAATTTGTATTTTTGTGTGCGCAGCGTCTGTGTCTGAGTGCTGTATTTCACATTATCAGTCTCAAATTTTAGGCATTCTTACTTTCCTTTTGTTGCCTATATAGTTAACTGATATGCTGAACAATTTATTCTCAGGAACAAAAAGGTGCAGAGCAAAGCCGCAAAGAAAGGTGGAGGAATCCACCGAAAACAGCAAACTGGAGAATGGATCACAGGATCCAACAAAAGAGTTCATCATGGAGTTGGAAAACGGTGATGACATGTACTCACAAAGACCAAGGAGAGCAGCAGCCTGTTTCTGATTCAAAGAGAACTCCATACGATTATCTGATAAGACAATCAGTGTCACGGTCAAGAAAAATCGGATGGAGGAGGAGGAAATAGATGCGGTCAATCTGACAAAACTTGAACCAGAAACCGACCTTGCCGGAAAATTGATTGATTTTCGTCTTGCATGATGTAGATGGGAATCTGCAGCCATTTGAAATGTCAGAAATTGATGACTTTTATATACAGCTCTTATCATGCCCATGGACGATGAATCTAGAAAAGGAGCGTGAAAGAGGAGTACGCTGTGAGGGATTTGGCGGATCGAAGACTGGGCTATTTCTGGTTATGACGAAGGTACTGCTGTAGTCTGGGTGTCAACAGAGCTTCTGACTATGAATGTGTGAAACCAGCAAGCAGTTACAATCCTACTTTGACCACTTTTATGAGAAGGCACAGGTTTGTGTTGAAGTTTTCAAAAAGCTTTGCAAGATCAGCATGGGGAATCCTGACCAGGTCTGGAAGAATTACTTGCTAGTGTTGTTCGTTCAGTTACAAAATTCTATGAAAGGAAATACTGGAGCGATGAGCAAAGACTTAGTGATCTCCATTGGGGAGTTTGTATACAAACAACTTATTGGATTTGGCTGATTCATCAAGCAATGATGATGAAAAGTTGCTGCCCTGCCGTTCTCTTCTTGCTCTAAGGGATCAGTGCAAATCTAGGGTGAAATTTGCTGAGCTTCCATTTAATACACCCTCAAATGCAAGCCTGAAAATTAGTGAAGCAGATTCTGAAGAACATAACTGAAAATGATGACAAGAAATTAGCTGAATTATTGCAACAATCAGAAGAATTGAAAATGAAGAAGAAACAGAGAGGTCGACGTGGCGCACCACCATCCCAGAAGAATGTTTACATCAAAATCATTGAAGCTGAGATTGCCAATGACTATCCTCTTCCTGCATACTATAAACCTTCTTGCGAAGAATGGATGAATACATTTTTGATAGTGATGAACAGCATATTTCTGAAGACGTGCCTGTTAGAATACTCAATAACTGGGCTCTGTACAACGCAGATTCAAGACTTATACCTTTTGGAATTGATCCCTATGAATCAGGAGCAGAAAATGACATAGTTGTCTTTGGGTCTGGTTTCATGAGAGAGGATGATGGCATTGCTGTTCCACAGCTGAGTCCGCAAAATCCTCTTCTTCCTCAAGCAAATCTGATCAACCAGATGCAGGAGTCTCTATTTATTTGAGTCCAATCAAGGAATGGCTTATAGAATTTGGTGGCTCAATGATCTGTTATACCATAAGAACTGATGTGGCCTGGTAAGAATCAGTCGCTTTCTTCCAAAAAACACACTTTTCTTTATCCAATCTTAGTCCCACTGTATGCTTTTGCTTTGTGTCACTGAACTGATCCTCTTGTACCTTTTTGGGAAATAAGTTCCATTCGTTTCCATCTGCAATTTTTTCAAAACTAACATGTACTAGTGATTTCAGGTACAAACTACGCCAGCCAACAAAGCAATACGCTCCTTGGTGTGAGCCGTATTGAAAACGCAAGGCTTGCTGTTTAGCATCATCACCATGCTTAAGGAGCAAAGTCGTGCTTCAAAACTTTCTTTCCTTTCCCTGATGTCATCAAGAAAGTGGCAGAGTTTGACAAAGGGATCCTGCATTTATATCATCAAACATTATGCTAGTTGAGAGATATATTGTGGTGCATGGACAGATAATACTTTCAGCAGTTTGCAGATTTTCCGGATGAGACTATCCGCCGATAGTGCTTTTGCCACTGGTCTTTTACTGAAGATGGAACAGAGGATGCACACTAAGTTAGTCGATGAAGAAAAAGACACATAATGAAGGAGGAGAAAATCTGAACCCAAGTGCAGCAATGGCCCAGCATCAAGAAGAAAAGTGATGCGGTGCGACAACCACCAGGTTGATCAATAGATATGGAGCGATTACTATGCTCACCATTTCCCTGAGGATTCAAGGAGGGAGATGGAAATTAAACAAAAGAAATTGAGGATGAACAAGAAGAAAATAGGATGAGGTTGAAGAGGAGGATCAGACTGAAACAGAAGATCTCAAAGACTCCACTGTCAACACGCTCTCGGAAGTTGTGCCACAGGCTAGTAAAGAAATTAAATGGGAAGGTGAATCATCTGGGGAAAACATCGTCTGGAGAAGCTTTATTCAAATGTGCCTTATGTTCGAGACCTCACAGTAACTGTTGGAACTCAGTAGCACTAGAAGATGATTCAGGAGAAACAGTTATGTACTTTGTTGAGTACATGTTTCAGAAACTAGATGGTGGCAAAGATGGTCCATGGAAGGATGCTGCAAACAAGGTTCACAGACAGTTCTTGGCAATGCTGCAAACGAAAGAGAGTTTTTCTTAACTAATGATTGTTTGAAATTTGAATTAGATGACATCAAAGAATTAGTGACTGTCAATGTCCGTTTGATGCCTTGGGGTCACGGTATAGAAAAGAGAATTTAGAAGCAGATAAGCTGAGCGGGGCCAAAGCGGAAGAGAGGAAGAAGAGGGCCTGCCAATGGAATATTCTGTAAAAGCTTATA
Source organism: Eragrostis nindensis (assembly GCA_012490785.1). Lineage (NCBI taxonomy): Eukaryota > Viridiplantae > Streptophyta > Magnoliopsida > Poales > Poaceae > Eragrostis > Eragrostis nindensis. The sequence goes on from JAAXCT010003948.1 coordinate 3,645, forward strand.
CTGGCCAGAGAAGGGTGCCTTCTTTTCACTGCCTCGTGATAAACTGGGGCTTGGTACCGGCATTTGTAGTTCTTTATGATCACAGAGAGACAGTTTTGTGATGAATTGAAAGTACTCTCCAAAACCAGCTTCATCTACAGTAAGGTTTACATATAATGTCAATGACTTTATATGTTAGGCCTGATTTTTTCTCCCAAGATGAGGATCGTGCAACCTTCAAGGCTAGCAGAAATGGTGGGCCTAAATCCCCTACGCAGTTGTCATATATTGTCCATCCATGAAGCAGCTGGATCAAGAAAACTTAATCCAGCATCAACAAAAGTCAGTGCTAGAAGATTTTACAGGCCAGATGACATTTCATCAGCCAAAGCTTATGCATCAGACATCAGAGAGGTATTCTCCTTTTCCTTTTTTCCTTTTCCTTATTTTGCCCATCATGTTCATGATATCATTGTCAGTTCATTATATACTCTAACATGTGCGACAAATTCTAGAGTCTCTGAACAAGGTCACTCACATATTCTTTCCTGTTTAACCTTTGTTTGACTCAGTTCTACTATAGTGAAGATATAATTGATGTGCCTGTTGATGTGATAGAGGGAAAATGCGAGGTCAGGAAGAAGACCGATCTCTCAAATTCAGACCTTCCAGTGATGGTTGAACAGTATTTTTCTGCGAACGTTTATATGATCCTGGAACTGGAGCTCTCAAGCAGGTTGGTATAGTGAACTTGTTCTGAATCTAAAGTGCTAGTTTAGATATTTAACTGAATCTGTGTATGTCTTGAGCAGTTGCCTTCAAATGTTATGTCCATGCTGCAAAAGACAACTGGTGCTTTGAACAAAGAACAAAGGCAACAGATTTGGTGAGAGTGATCAAGCTGATTCAAGTAAAGGTTGGAGGTGCCCAAAGAAAACCGTCTAGCAACTCTTGACATTTTTTGCTGGCTGTGGAGGTTTATCAGAGGGATTGCAGCAAGCTGGTATGTATTGTCAGTTCTTTCTAATCTGCCTCTTAATAACTCTTTACCACAATGGCATATGATGTCCTCAAGCGTATCTCTTTTTTTTCATGGTTTACTATGTCTTAGGTGTATCTTTTACACAATGGGCAATTGAATATGAGGAGCCAGCTGGTGAAGCGTTCCGCAAAAAATCATCCAGAGGCTGTGGTTTTCATTCATAGATAACTGCAATGTGATTCTGAAGTAGGTGCAATTTGTTTGATGTTGTCACTTTCTTTTCTGCTGTTAGATCTTAATCAATACCCATTTGTGATTATGCAGGCTATTATGGACAAATGTGGAGATGCTGATGATTGCATTTCAACTTCTGAAGCTGCTGAACAAGCAGCAAAGCTTGCTGGAGAGAACAGTAATAACCTTCCAGTCCCCGGTGAAGTAGAATTCATAAATGGTGGCCCTCCATGTCAGGTATATTGTTTTTCTACCCTAGCTGGAAAATTGTTTGACTGTTTTCAATCTTGTGGGATCAATTGCTTGACTTTTGTATATATTTCTTCTTTTTCAGGGCTTTTCTGGGATGAACAGATTCAACCAAAGCCCGTGGAGTAAATACAGTGTGAGATGATTCTAGCATTTTCTCTCATTTTGCAGAATATTTCCGCCCCAGATTCTTTCTTTTTGGAAAATGTTCGGAACTTTGTTTCCTTCAACAAAGGACAGACCTTCCCGATTAGCTCGCATCTCTACTGGAGATGGGATACCAGGTTTGCTAATTCCTTGCATTCGTTCTGTAGCGAAGACCACGCTTGCTTTGAAGTTTGAACATATAAACTCAGAAATTCATACCTTTTGTTTAGGTTCGGTTTGGAATATTAGAAGCAGGGACTTTTGGCGTTGCTCAGTCCAGGAGAAGAGAGCATTCATCTGGGCTGCTGCTCCTGGAGACTCGACCTTCCTGTTGGCAGAGCCGATGCATGTGTTTGCTAGCCCTGAGCTGAAAATAACACTGCCTGATGGCCAATACTATGCAGCGCCAGAAGCACTGCTGGTGGGGCACCTTTCCGTGCGATAACTGTTAGAGATACAATTGGGGACCTGCCTAAAGTGGAAAATGGTGCCAGTAAACTCACACTTGAGGTGACTGCTGCTGCAACCCATCCATTCCTTTTACGTTGTATGATTTATCTGCTAATTGATCTCCCTCTTTTTCTGATGCAGTATGGAGCTGAGCCAGTCCTCTTGGTTCCAGAAGAAGATCAGAGGGAACACGATGGCACTGAGTGACCACATATCTAAGGAGATGAATGAACTGAATCTCATAAGTGCCACGCATTCCGAAGCGACCAGGTTGTGATGGAAGGACCTACAGATGAGAAGGTAATATTGTGAACCCTGTTGTTGCATTCCCTCCATTTCTGTTATTGTACACTTTCCTGCAGTCCTTAGTACTAACCCCTCAGGCTATGTGCCCAGGTGAAGCTGTCAAATGGGCAGATGGTGGACCTAATCCCTTGGTGCTTGCCCAACACAGCTAAGAGGCACAACCAATGGAAAGGGCTGTATGGGAGGCTGGACTGGGAGGGCAACTTCCCCACATCCGTGACAGATCCCCAGCCAATGGGCAAGGTCGGTATGTGCTTCCACCCTGACCAGGACAGGATCATCACAGTCCGTGAATGCGCTCGATCTCAGGTAAGTTGTTGGATTACGCATATACATCCTCATATGTGAGCAAATGGAACTTCTGTTTAACGCGTTCGGAACTGTGCGTGCAGGGCTTCCCCGACAGCTACCAGTTCGCGGGCAACATACAGAGCAAGCACAGGCAGATTGGCAATGCCGTCCCACCGCCTCTCGCCTTCGCGCTTGGGAGGAAGCTAAAGGAAGCCGTTGACGCCAAGGGTCGCGAGGATGGCGTGACCGCAGCTGCATGATGGAAGCATATTCCTCCGATGGCGTTCGTTCTTCCTAAGGAAGAGCAGAGCAGCTTACTTTCTAATTGCGCGCAGCTAGCATTCGAGCTGGCTTTAATCTGTATGAGCTATAGTGTACTCCGTGAGTTGATCGTCGTTTATCCTTGGTTGTGTAGACACCATGGGTGTACATGTTAGAAGTGTTGATTGGGCACCCAGATTCTGGGGTAATGGTTGTTTTATATATGTGTATGCGTAGGGATTTCGTGTTTAAAAACATAAGGGAATTATTGTGTTCTAGCGGTTTCCTTTTGATCGTGCGGCGGCCCATGGTATGTTGGAGAGTTTCTCATGACGTGCTGTTATAGCATGCCAGAATTCAACTAAAAAAAAAACATGCCTGAATTTGGAGGAACAAGCTATAGTGTCGCTACCTGGACAAGCAGCAAATTCAGAAGCGAGAGAAATGAAAACGACAAGGGCACTTGGTCATGGGGCCACCCCTGTTCTTTGAGGAGCACGCTAAATCTCCAAATCCGTATAAAAGATTTCCACAAAAATCTCCAAATCTGCACATGGAGAATAGGTACAGTCGACTGATGCCAATCATGGAAATTTAGCGGCGGATCCATATACTGAACATGATATGCATGTCGCCCCAAATACATGCAGGAATCGTGTAGCACTTACAAATTAACACAAGTCACAACAATCGGCGTTTATTTATTCATGAGTGGACAAACAACACAATGGGCAGTCCACTCCAATCCCACACATACACACAGCTGAAATGTCACACGTAAATCACACCACAACACACGAGACAAGAGCACAGCGATTAGCATAAGCTAAAGAAGCTGAACTGAATGCTGGCTCGTCTTTATTTCTCCAGTGCTCCTGACAGAACAGAGAGCCTGCACACACATAGCTCCGCATCTCTCACCATCTTCTCCAACAAGACGGACGACAGAGCTCAAGTTCAAGTTCAACACGAGGTAATCAAATGATAGATGAACGGCTGGACCGGTCGAGGAAGGCGAACGACCAAACCGAAGCAAATCAAACCGGCGCCGATGTACGTAGACAGTACAGGCGCACAAACACCAGCATAAGCATGCATCCATAAATGTTGCCATTCTCTCACACTCACACACATACCAAACCAATCAAGCGGAAGCAAACGCAGAAGCGGAAGTAACAGCCGGTGAGGTCGAAGCAGTGAAAGACCAGCGGGCGAGCGACGTCGACAGCAGTCCAGTCAAGGGCCGGGGTTATCTATTCTTACCTGCAGGACATGAGAGAACTCTTAATAACCATATAGCCACCGAACGCAGTCCGTAATCAACGTTCAAACAACTCCAGCTGCGTGCTAAGAAATCAAATATAGCATATAAATAGCATAGGGGGCAAGGGCGAGGAGATCGATGATTCTCTTCACCTGAGCACGGTGCCCCTGAGCAGGGTGGCCTTCTTGTGATGCTTGGGGTGGATCGGCTTGTAGAGTTTCTTGTGCGAGGCATCCTCCCACTGCAGGCTGTCCCACCATTCCTTCTCGCAGTCGCACTGCACTGCCTTCTTCTGGACCGTCGGAAGGCGCCTGAGGCTCCAGCAGCCCCTAATCTTGACGGTCTCAAGTTCGGGCGCGGACATCCTGGTCCCAGGCCCACAGATGCTATGTAGCGTGGGAAGCTCATGCAGGTGGATACGCTTCAGCTTGGGAAAGCGTAGCGTAACTACTTGTGGCTTCATGCGCGCTACGTAGCGTTGGGCTTTGGTGTCCAGCGGGAAAACCTCCCTGAGATCACCGCACCACATGATCTCGAGGGTCTCCAGGCATGAGAAACCCTCTCCCTCTTCTGATTTGATCGTTGACGCGCACAAATCAAGTACATGTACAAGCCTGGGGCAAAAGTCCAAGTGCAAACAAGTGAGGTGGTCAAATGTACGAGAGATATAGGCTCCACTAACTTTCCAGATATAGCGTGCCTTGGTGAGCAATGATGCCCAGAATGTTCTCAGCTTATACCAACAGTCACCATCTAGAAGCTCAGAACTGAAGACATGTTTCAATTTGGGGCACCTTTCAATTCTGCACCATTCTAGAGCCTCCCATTCCGAATGCCACTCAGCTGAAGGGAGAACAGTGATGGACAAGCTATCTTTCACATGCAGGATCGTAGCACACTGAATCACAAAATCTGGTACGGTAATAGCACCTCGTCGGTCTTGTATGTGCATGTAGCAGCTCTCTTTAGGAAGGTGGGGAGCATCCGGGCAAGGCCACATCTGCACGATCCCTGGAGCATCACCATTGATCTCACTGTCACCCTGTTGCTGGTTTTCCACTGTGATATCTGCATAAATTACTGCACACGCAGACTGCTTCTGCTCTTGTGCGCTAATTACTGGCATTAGACTCTTGCGCCCGCTTTCTGCTATTCTTTCATGCTGTTTGCTAGCACCAGCAGCGACATTACTCGAGGAAATCTCCACATATATCTTGCGTGAAGAGGGATACACTGGCGCTAGTGACACAAGGAGCCTTGCATCCCTTACAGAAATGTACCAATCAAATTCACTGACCGACTGATTGCCATGCAACGCTGCTATAGATGATAATGATGTTCCAGAACTGCTGCTCTCCTCAGCTTGCTCCCCGCACAGGGCAGGTTGTGCTGGTGACTGCGTGGTGTCAATGCGCAGCTTACTAGGCTTATCTTTACCCCTTTTGTGTTCTGGTGGCCACATGATTGCGCAGAGCTTCTCACAGTCAAGTAGGTAGAGCTCATCAAGGTACCTGATCCATGTTGTAGCGAGATCTAGTGTTTTCACTGCCGTGCTGGAGATGTCAAGGGTGACGAGACCAATACCACTCAATAATATATTCTTCAGGTTGGTACATCCCCTGAAAGAGATCTTTTCTACTCCTGAACCATAACATACAATGACGGTCTCAAGGGAACTGTTGCTCCTGTTGCCTATCCGTGGCCCACATAAGCTCCCCATGGAACCTTCGACTCTGTTTCCTGAAAAGTCAAGAAGCTCCATCTTGTTCGCCTCGGAAAACAAGTCATCCTCGGAGCAACTGCAGCGTATAGCACTAGACTTTTGCACTCGGAGCTTGCGCATGTTAGGCAATCGCCCCTGCAACTGGCCTATGTCCCAGCCTTCTTGGGCTCCTATCACATTCAGCTCCCTGAGGTGTGTCATGAGATCCAACATCTGTGCGGACAATATATGACCGCAGCCTGCGGTGTAGCGCACGTCGAGCACCCACAACCTCTGGAAGCAGCGACGGATGTCGTCATCATCCTCTGTCCTTGCTCCACCTGCTGTGCTACTGCTGATTTCATCAGTGACTTGGCAATGATCAAGCCATAGAAACCTAAGGTTGGGACAGCAGCGGGAATGGGGCTGATGGGAATTAAAGCTGCAGCGTGAGAGCTTGAGAACTCTGAGCTTGTCCAAGTAGTGTTGATGAAACATGTCTCCCTGATCAGGGATCGGGATCTGACGGGAAAACCGTACTTGGGTGAAGCCCAGTGTGGCTTGCTCTCAACGAACCTTGCTAGGTGAGAGGAGGGCGAAACATGATGGGTTTCCGCATCTAGTTGCACCTCACGCCGAAGAGCATTAGCTGTTGTCCATAATCCGTCATCATCGTCGGCAGTATGATCCCTCTCTTTTTGTGGACGCTGTTTTACGATGCCATCACATGTCCAGTAGTTGGCGCCATGAGTAGTGAAATCATAGTCAATGGACTGATGGCCTCTAGAGCACAGCTCCAACGTGTACAACAAGCATTCTTCCACTAGAGCAGGCTGCAGGCCAATGTTGCTGCGAGGCACAGTGTTAGTCTTGTGCTGCGCTTCTACTAGTTCCTTGGCCTCTTCACGTACAAGGTACGGCCAGGGCTCTTGTGGATCTATCCGATTCCGAGAGATCGCCGAGAGAAAAACATCAGTTGTTCCCGAGCTCTTCATTGCGCTGTCAACTTTTGCTCTGGGCTTGAGCCGGAACCTCCCTTGGAATGTCCACAGCACCTTGTTGGTTGAGTATCCGGACAGCGTGAAGCCACAACACCTAGCCAGATCCATCTCCTCACTGCTCCCGTTGTGGAAAATGACCAAGAATCTGTGGTTCAGCTTCTGTATGTGTTGATACATCTCCCAGACAACTCGTGACAGCTCTGCGCGGGAATCCTGGGCCACTCCACGGAAATCATCCTCCTCATCTTGCTTGTCGAACATCTCCATCACTTTAGCAGGGAGCCCCAGCTGCTTTGCGACGGACCTTTGAAGCGCTCTCCTGCTCTCCCACTTGGAGCAGTCGACATGGATGACCTGCTCAAACTCCAGTCCGGCCGGGACACCAATGCTCCTCCTCCCAGCTGAAGAAGCTGCTGGCTTGGAAGTCGCAGCAGTGAGGCGTCGAGCTATGGCTCGGAGGACGGCAGATGCCCCCAGCCCGTCCCAGCCGTCGAAGTAGAAGACATTATCCCTGCTACTGATGCTTCTAGTAGCATTAGGGCCTTCCTTCAGCAAGTCGAGTATTTGTTCCGCAGCCGCGTCTATCGTATGGGCATCAATAACCTGCAATCCATACGCAACGATCCTCAGTCCATAATAAGGAGAGCAAAAAGGTGATGACAACCGCTTGAGACTAATTTTGATGCATGGAATCTCTCCCTAGAAACAATGTCACGCTTAGCCAGGCAAGCAAGCTCGACGTGCTCCTGGTGTCATATGCCTGTGTAAGGACGACAGTGAGAGGAACTTCAGTTCCACTGACAGTATGTTGCCACGCTTTCCTTTTGCATTATACTACCTACTGGAGAACAATCAACAACTCGATCCGTGAGATGACACCGTGCATGTGTATGGCACTTATTTCTTCCTTTCCCTCTCTTTTCAGATTTGATTAACTATACAAGGCAGTAAACAAAGATACTCCCTCCTTTCTTAAACTGTTGTCGCCATTGATTTTTTGAATTTTGTTTGACCATTAGTCTTATTCAAAATAATTAAAAATTATTATATATTTTGTTTTGAACTGTTTTGTCACTAAAGAAGAGTTGAACATAACTTATAATTTTGCATATTATACCCAAATTTTGAATAAGACGAACGGCCAAACGTAATTCAAAGATTTTGTGGTAATAACTTTGTAAAGACGTGCATGTGTTTTGTAATTTCGGATTTAAAAAAGGGTAAGTGCAAAATATTGCAACCAAATTTTCCGAACAAAAAATGCCTGTCTAGAATATAGAAGAATGATGTCTGTATATTGATTTGTCCTGGAAACATTTTGAGGTCTTATATCATTATAAAAGCTTGTGAGTGATGATGATAAAGCTTACTGCTCAATAAGGACCATCAAAATTATATAACAAATTACCAAGTGTTTCTAAGTATAGAAGAAAACATGCACACCATTATGACGGAGTGTAGGAAATAGAGGACTAACGTAATTGGTCTAATGAAATTGCTCAGTCTATTTAACTCACAAAAAGACAGATCACATATCAAAAGCCTACAAAATCATTTGCTACCACTTAAACGTGACTCGGAGAAAAGCTAATGTGCTAGCCCGCTGGGGCACAGGTTGACAGACTAGTACGTATTTATATATATAGTGCCAGAGTCGCAAGAAGCACTTCTACTACCTAGAAACCCATCTACTAGCTATTAATATTACCATTTTCGTACGTTTGATTGCCCAAGGTATCGCCTAGTTAAGGAGATACAGCAAAAGTAGTGCCGGTTTACCTGAGTACGCATGATGGATTTTGTTGGATTAGATTAAACAGCTGGTCAGCTTGGCTCTCCGGTGTAGCAGCTATTAGCAGATCTTTTCATTTGCAAGCAGCCCATACAGCAACCAAACTCCAAAAAATCAGTTCCATTTTGAATATGGAGAGATCTAACCCATCGCTCCGTATCTTTTAGCTTATCCTGGTCAACACAAAAGCACGTAGCTCAGACCAACTGTATATATTATCTTGGTATAATATAATATTGGACTTGTTTCATTTTTACTTGTGCTGTAAAATCGAGTTTTCAGATTTGATAGATTTCCATGTGGAGATACATTACAAAACCGACATATATTTGCAATGGAGGGGATCGACCGAGTACGTAGTTGCCACATACCTTCAAGATAATTAAGTTGAATCCGTGCCGGTAGGACGTAGATAGAAGCCAAATAGATGGAACCTACTGATTTGTTTGTGTATGTGTGGGCGCTAGCTGTGTGGGTGTGATGGTGGGTGTTTGTGTCTGGAAGGAGAAAAAGTGTGCAAAACCGCATATGTCCATCCAGCATACGTTTCTTTTGTGGCTATGTGGTGGTCATTGGATGATTCTTGCTTGTACTCCTAGCCAGCTAGACGTTGCAGGACGCCCCCAAAGAGAGACAAAGCATAAAGATTAAAAGATGCGCAAGTAAGCCAAATACAGTGAAGCATAAAGATTAAAGAGAGATAAAGCATAAAGATTAAAAGGTGCGCAAGTAAGCCAATATAGTGAAGCACAAGGATGTCTGCAGTTTTTGTTTTTCCCTGCTGCTGCTGCGTCTTTTCTCTTTTATGCCGTGTGTGAGGTCGACTCAAAAAGCGAAATAAGAGCTACAGAATCCAATGAAGACGCCAAGGAACATAACACTGAGTAAGAAATTTGAGCTTATCTCAGTTGACTAGGTGCTATTTCTTCTTCTTAATGAAAAACCGCCTACACGTCCTATGTTGGATCATGTTTTGGAACATATCAGTGAGTGATGCCACCTGTCCCGGATGATTTGCCATCCAGTTACCGGGCTTGCGATGGCAACAATACAACTGGGACAACTTTGCCAAAAATGGTTGCCGTCCTCGGCCGCCCTATTGCAAGAACACACCTGCGCCTTTGTGTGTTCGTGCGAAACAGACAGAACCTACTTCCATCTTAGAAGACTGGTGCACACTCAATGTGGATGTAATTAGATAGTAATGGTCGATGTCCTTCTTGTCTCTTGCTGTGTAACTTTTGGTGCCTCCTGTAAAACTCGTTTATTGTAATGAGAAAATTGAGCTGGGGAGCTCCTCCACAGTAGTTTCTAAATCAAAAAAGAAAAGAAAAGAAAAAAAGAATCCAATGAAGATACACAGGGTCCGAGGTAGCTTCATTTGTCGCGTTCAAATTAATACTGCTGACACCCGTAGCATAGCATGTTTTTGAGATATCCATGGTAAACTTTGTACAATGTAATGTATGTAAACATAGGGAGAGGAGAGGAGAGCGTGACGTAGGTCTTTGACGGTTCCCGTTAAAATTTAACCTAGGTTTCTCGCGAGAGCAGAGCGTGATGCGGCGGCGGCGGAGCTCGCTTGTCGACGGCGCCTGCTCACCGCAGCTTCATTCCGGCTTGTCCTGGCATGATTCACTTGTGCTTGCGGGACTGGCCGGCTTAATTTAGTCCCGAATTCCATGGGACACGAGAAGGCGAATCTTATTCTCCGTAGGCGGTGGCCGCGGACACGAAGCATCCTCCTCCTCCGATGGAAGGAAGGAAGCTTAAGCAGCTCTTTGACATGGTGGCCGAGTGAGTTTTTGTTTTTTTTTTTTTTTTGTTTTTTGTTAAGATCATGGTGGCCGAGTGAGTGCAAATGCAGCTACGTTTAGGGCCTGATTGGTTGGGCTGATAGCTCGGTCCTGGCGGAGCATCTGAACCAGGCCAGCGGGAGCCTGGTCACACGCATGCAGGTATAGCGTGATTGGTTTGCAGGCTTGTGAAAGCCAGGTTGCTTCGGGATAGTGTTTGGTTGAGTAGCTCGCTGCATTCCGTAAGAGATATGCATGCATGTGTCAGTGCTCAAGCTGCACCGCGCGAACCAGGCCGGCCAGAAACGGACTCGAATTTCGTTTCCCACCGTGCAGGCAAATTGGAGCTTTTTGCATCCGGAGGGCCTGGCCCGGACAGCCGTCCAAGCCAGGATTTTTTTTATTTTTAATCGAATTTTTTATTATATTTTTATTAATAGCCGCACGTTTTCGAAATTTGCAATACTAGTCGCCCAATCGCCCGTGGATCGGGCGATTAGGCCTTGTCGCCCGGCAAAGAGGCATGTCAGGATTAGTACGGTGCACAATTAGGTTAGTAGTTATGTGTACCGAACATGCCAGTGTAATTATTTCCCTATGTACTTTATTTTTCAGTGCTTTTCTTTCGCGGTGACATGATTGAACAGCGACATGATTACACAGTGACATGATTGAACAGTGACCTGATTACACAGTGACATGATTGAACAGTGACCTGATTACACAGTGACATGATTGAACAGTGACCTGATTACACAGTGACATGATGAACAGTGACCTGATTACACAGTGACATGATTGCACAGTGACACAGTGACATGATTGAACAGTGACACTTAAAACATGCTTAAAAACATGCCTTAGGGAATTGAAAATGCAACATGAACGATGAGAATGGAACATTAGCCAGGTTTTGATGCGAAATCTAGTCCCATGGACTGTAGTTGGACTGTCCCCTGACTGGACGCGAGTAGCCGTCGTTTTCGTAGGCACCATAGTAAGATGGCGGTGCTGGTGGTGGTTGCGGCTGTGTGGTGGGTGTTCGCCGGCCCTGGCTTATGGTGCGGGCACCTGCAGAATGGATCAAGACACATGGTTTCGGGCCCAGCAATCCTAATGACCAACTCTTGGCTTTCGCCGGCCCTGGATTGAGTTGCGGTCTCAAGCTCCGCTCTAGGTCTTGTATGCGATTTTGAAGGTGGCTAATGTACTCCGCGGTCACACCAATAGGCTTCGGATCCACCCACCTCGTGAAGCCACAGTTCTCTTCATCCTCATGACTCTGCAAAAAAAAGAAGTGAGGTACTTTGTATGCATACGGTTAGAAAGATTTAATAAGTATGCACAAATCTTACTTCTCCATATGGGCACCTGAAGAAGCGGCGTCCACCCTCACATTGGCCGTCGAACATTTGAACGAGGCAATCTTCCCTATGGGCGCACTTTGGCCAAACAAATTTTTGGTTGTCATACTCTCTGAGTGGATTAGTAACAGGGTCGAACTCATCTTTGGACTCAAGAGGGAACTCTGGAATAGGTGGAATATGTTGAGGACCTCTCTCTCCATGCCAAACCAGTCTTCAAGAGGTTGGAATGCAGCCCCCGTTCTCCCTCCTCTCCTTCCTCCTCCCGTCCTCCTCTGTTGGCCATGGCAAAAGGTGTTACCTCTTTGTGTGTCTGTTGGTTGGACCCTTGAAATAGATGGAAGAAGAACGAGAAGCTCCCTCTCACTTTGGCGTGGACGATGGGAGCGCAGAAGCTGGTGATGTGACGGTGGGACCTTGTCGCCCTGCTGTCGGGCGACTGGACCTTGTCGCCCCTCAACAGGGCGATTCACGCCTTGTCGCCCAGCTGACGGGCGACTGGGCCCCACCGCGGATGCGCCGCGCCTTGTCGCCCGCTGAACGGGAGATTGCGGCCTTGTCGCCCGGTACACGGGCGACTGGGCCCCACCGCGTGCGCCTCGCCCCTTGTCGCCCATCGAATCGGATATTTGCGGCCTTGTCGCCCAGTAGTCGGGCGACAAGAGGTTATCGCCCGTTAATCGGGCGAGTAGGCGACTAGTTTTGCAAATTTCGAAAACGAGCGGTTATTAATAAAAATATAATAAAAAATTCGATTAAAATAAAAAAAATTCAAGCCAAGCAACCAATCACGGTGAAACAAAAAGATGCTGCACCCGGCCATGCGATGCAGGCAAAGGTGCAGGCTTCCAATCGTGCCCTTACAGGCCCAACTGGTGGGTGAGCCCCAACTTTCCTGCGGGCCGTTGCTTGTGGTTCAGGTGCGGGAGAATCTAGGCCGGCGGTTGAAGCCAGTTCGTTTCAGGTTCTCTTGCCGCGATGCCTAGCTGGAAGAGGTAGACACGGACGGTCGCGAACAATGTCGAGCTGTTCTACATACTACATAAATTTAAGCTTGCTGTTCTAGATAAACCACTGATATAGTACTGCCGTCTGGTGAATATTAAAAGTCTGATTGAACCGATCCAATCTGAGTCTAATTCAGATCGAACAAACTTTATTCACACTACTTGTGTCAAATGGCAAGGAATTGTAGTTTGCAACGCGCGCGTCAAAACGATAAGATAGCAAGCCGCCCTGAACAAAGAGCAAAATGAAACACTCAACCACCACCTACGTACGTCTCACATCAGACAATAGGCCCTACAGTAAAAACCAAGTAGACCCCAAAATCAACAATATGTAAACCAGAATTTCACCACCAGCGAGCTTCACGTATAAGAGCACTCAACCATAACAGCGAGGACCAAGAAACAATCACAGTGGACAAGATTAACTCGCATACTTCCAACACATAACATTCTTGCGCAAAGTACTTCACTAAGGTTCTAATGCTGAAACCAAACAAAAGGTATTTGATGGCAGGTGACTTGTTCAAAACATGCGACACAGCTGAAACCTTTCATGCTCAACTGGACATTACAAAGCTGGGTAACTCATTTGAGAGGAATGAAACGCGACGAGTGGGTGGCACCGATACCGGGCCTGCCGTGCTTGACCGGCTTGTAGGAAAGGGAGAACTCAGCAAGGTAGTGGCCAATCATCTCGGGCTTGATCTCAACCTGGTTGAAGGTCTTGCCATTGTAGATTCCGACAAGGCTTCCAATCATCTCAGGAACAATGATCATGTTGCAGAGATGGGTCCTCACAGGCTCTGGCTTCTCACCAGCAGGAGCTTCTTTTTTCTGTTCAAGAGCAGCAAGAGAGACTGAGAGAGTACGTGAGGAAACTTGACATCAGTCAACAAAAATGAAACATATCGAGGAGGGACACTGAATTGTACAGATCGAGCTATTCTCAGCCGGTGGGTGCGACTCCTTCCTGTACTGTAATGGCGGCGGCCAAGCAGAGATTTGCCCCTGTGGAAGGCAAGCTCATGTGTCGCGGCCACCGGAAGCACGATGCTATATATCTTGGCGATGAGCTAGCTGTGTGGCATGGCGCTCCCCGGCCGGACGATGGCGTGACAGAAGCAGGTTGCCGGTGGGTTCGGACGTCGCGCGCCGAGAGCCCGGCCCCTTGGGCGCGAACAAGGCTAGGCTGATTTGTCATACTTTTCTTTTCCTCAAATCCGGATAATCATCAGAATTCGTGTTAGAGAACATTGTTTGACGTCATCATGACTTGATCACAAATAAATTTGATGTAAATATGTGTCATACAAAGAGCTACATCATCAACATAGAGGTATTTTCGGTATTTTGAACCTAAATGACACGTTTTAGCAAGTTTAGAGACCTATATACTCATTTTGAGAGTTCAAGGACCTAGGTGACACCCAAAGACAAGTTTACGGACCGCCGGTGTATTTCACTCCAAATTAAGATACCTGGACAAGAAGCAAACGGTGGAACCTGATGCCACGAAATCTCAAACAGAAAGAAGATCGGAAGCGAGAGAAATCTACTCATGGGGAAAAAAAAGCATACATATGCCTGTCAACCAAGGAAATTTAGCAGCGGTTCCGAGCCGGAGCCATACACTGATCATGATATGCATGCCGCCCCCAATACATGCAGGAATCTGGTAGACCATACACAAATTAACACAAGGCTCAACCATCGGCATTTGTTTATTCATCAGTGGACAAACGACAACAATGGCAAGTCCACTGCAAGCCCACACGTACACACAGCTGAAATGTCGTCACACGTAAATCGCACCACAGCACACGAGACAAGAGCACAGCAATTAGCATAAGCTAAAGAAGCTGAACTTAATGCTGGCTCGTCTTTATTTCAACCAAAGCCCGTGGAGTAAAGTACAGTGTGAGATGATTCTAGCATTTCTCTCATTTGCAGAATATTTCCGCCCCAGATTCTTTCTTTTGGAAAATGTTCGGAACTTTGTTTCCTTCAACAAAGGAACAGACCTTCCGATTAGCAGTCGCATCTCTACTGGAGATGGGATACCAGGTTTGCTAATTCGTTGCATTCGTTCTCTAGCGAAGATCGCGCTTGCTTTGACGTTTGAAACATATATACTCAGAAATTCATTACCTTTTGTTTAGGTTCGGTTGGAATATTAGAAGCAGGGACTTTTTGGCGTTGCTCAGTCCAGGAAGAGAGCATTCATCTGGGCTGCTGCTCCTGGAGGACTCTTCCTGATTGGCCAGAGCCGATGCATGTGTTTGCTAGCCCTGAGCTGAAAATAACACTGCCTGATGGCCAATACTATGCAGCTGCCAGAAGCACTGCTGGTGGGGCACCTTTCCGTGCGATAACTGTTAGAGATACAATTGGGGACCTGCCTAAAGTGGAAAATGGTGCCAGTAAGCTCACACTTGAGGTGACTGCTGCTGCACCCATCCATTCCTTTTCGTTCTATGATTTATCTGCTAATCGATCTCCCTCTTTCTGATGCAGTATGGAGCTGAGCCAGTCTCTTGGTTCCAGAAGAGATCAGAGGGACACATGATGGCACTGAGTGACCACATATCTAAGAGATGAATGAACTGAATCTCATAAGGTGCCACGCATTCCGAAGCGACCAGGTTGTGATTGGAAGGACCTACCAGATGAGAAGGTAATGTTGTGAACCCTGTTGTTGCATTCCATCCATTTCTGTTGTTCTACACTTTCCTGTAGTCCTTAGTCCTCACGCTATGTGCACAGGTGAAGCTGTCAAATGGGCAGATGGTGGACCTAATCCCTTGGTGCTTGCCCAACACAGCTAAGAGGCACAACAGTGGAAAGGGGCTGTATGGAAGGCTGGACTGGGACGGCAACTTCCCCACATCCGTGACAGATCCCCAGCCAATGGGCAAGGTCGGTATGTGCTTCCACCCTGACCAGGACAGGATCATCACGGTCCGTGAATGCGCTCGGTCTCAGGTAAGTTGTTGGATTACGCATATACATCCTCATATGTGAACAAATGAAACTTGTGTAACGCTTTCGGAACTGTGGTGCGTTGCAGGGCTTCCCGGACAGCTACCAGTTCGCGGGCAACATACAGAGCAAGCACAGGCAGATTGGCAATGCTGTTCCCACCACCTCTCGCCTTCGCGCTTGGGAGGAAGCTGAAGGAAAGCCGTTGACGGGCCAAGGGTCGCGAGGATGGCGTTGACCCGCGGCTGCATGATGGAAAGCATGCCTCCGATGGCCCGTTCTTCCTAAGGGAAGCAGAGCAGCTTACTTGTAATTGCGCCCCACCAAGCAGTTGTAGCTGGCTTGGTAGTGTGTTGTGAGCCTATAGTAACCTCCGTTAGTGACCGTCATTTATCCTGGTCGTGTAGACCACCAATGGGTGTATACATTTAGAAGTGTTGATTGGCACCCAGATTCTGGGTAATGGTTGTATTATATGTGTATGCGTAAGGGATTTTCGTGTTAAAAAACATTAGGAAAATATTATGTCTAGCTGTTGCCTTTTGCTCGTGCGGCCCATAGTATGTTGGAGAGTTTCTCATGACGTGCTGCTATAGCATGCCAGAATCCAACTAAAAAAAAAAAAAGCATGCCTGAATTTGGGAGGAACAAAGCTAGAGTGTCGCTACCTGGACCAGCAGCAAATTCAGAAGCGAGAGAAATGAAAACGACAAGGGGGCTTGGTCATGGGGCCACCCCTGTTCTTTGAGGAGCACGCTGGGCCTGTTTGGTGCCAGCCACTGCCGCACGTCGCCAGAGCTGTGGCCGCGCC